>VTPC01008549.1:0-121090 GCA_011009095.1 Ignelater luminosus
TTACACATTGTCCCGGCAGTTCTTTGTTCCTAGGATAAGCTGTGAAAACAGTTAGTTCTTATAGGTTTTAAGATTTATTTGACAAATGCTTCAGTTTTACTGGGTTACTTAAAGTGTTGGTATCGTGCGTGTATGTAATGTTGCTGGTAGATTGAAAAAGTTTCGTTTCATTTTATCATAACTTAATCTTTTGTGTTGTCTTCTGTTTTTAATAAAATAAGACTGTGTTACAATGCCAAAAGTTAAAACAAATGTAGAAGAGTGGATTAAAAATGTACCAGAAATAAGGCTGGACGGTAGTAGACTATTTTGCAGAGTATGTGTTAAAACGGTAAGGAGTAGATTAGATTTTAAATATAATATTCTTTAATGCTCGTTTTAATAGATCCAGTGCGACAAAAAGTATAATGTAAAACAACATACGAAGACGGCTATTCACAAGGAAAATGTAGGAAGAGCGGAAAATGAAAATAAGCTGAAACAACAAACTATTTCAGAAGTAGTTGCCTCTGGATCTTCTACTCGATCTGAAGAAGAAACTTTTTATTTTGATTTATGCAATACTCTGATATCGGCAAATATTCCTTTCAGAAAATTAGACAATTCTGCATTTCGAAAATTCTTAGAAACATATTGTAAGAGATCGATACCGTCCGAAAGCATTCTACGAAAAAACTATTCAGATACAGTTTATAAAACAGTCCTTCATGAAATTAAAAATATAATTGCAGACTATTATATCTGGTTTTCTGTCGATGAAACCACCGATGAGTGCGGTACGTATGTGGCTGGTCTCATTATCGGTATATTACATGAAGCTACTCCAACCAGGCCATTTTTAATATATTTCAAAGAACTAGATAAAACCAACAGCAGCACCATAACAAGATTTATTAACGAGGGACTCCCAAACTTTTTTCTTCCTAATGCAGTCCTAACTAAAAAATTCTATTGATGGTGACGGATGCGGCTGCATATATGCTAAAAGCAGGTATTAATTCAAAAGTTTTGTATAGTAATCTCACACACTCTACTTGTGTAGCTCACGGATTAAACCGAGTAGCTGAAACTGTGAGGTCTGAATTTCCTCTAGTTAATGAGTTAATTAAAAATGGCAAAAAGTGTTTTTTAAAAGCGCCATTGAGGGTACAACGATTTAAAGAAAAACTGCCTAATATTCCGCTTTCACCACAACCAGTCATTACTAGATGGGGAACATGGTTCGATGCGGCTGTGTATTACGCAGTTAACTTCACCAGCTTCAAAGAGATTTTGTTAGGATTTTCAGAAGATGCATCCCAATCAGTTAAAGACTGCCAAAATATTTTAAAAAATCCGGAACTACAACAAAACCTTGCATTCATCAAAGCAAATTACGAGTTCATCAGTGAAACTATCACCAAACTTGAAACACAAGGAAGTGAGCTAACAGAAGCAATTCAGATTGCACAAGAGTCTAAAATAAAATTGGGAAATGTGCATGGTGATGTAGGAAAAACAATTTTTGCCAAATTTGAAAACGTGCTGGCTAAAAACGAAGGTTTAACAAGATTAAAGATCATTGCAAGTATTTTATCAGGCGAAATAGTCAATAACTTCGACTTGGAACCATCGTTACTTGCAAAATTTAAATATGCACCGATTACTAGTGTTGACATTAAAAGACTATTTCCTCTTTACAAAGACACCCTAACTGATAAAAGAAGAAATTTCCTTATGGAGAATTTAGAAAAGTGCATAATAATTAAGCATTTTAGAGTTCAAAGTTTCTAATAACAATTCATTTTTTGTTTTTTTATAATAAATACTTTGTATAATAAGACCTAAAACCTGGAAGTTAAATTTTTTTTCCTGCATATTTTTAACTTATTTTTAATTTTTGTGCTATTTTTTAAGCTTTTTTCCTTGAATTTTTACGCTTTTTTAAGAACTTTTTTTTTATTGTTTTTTTATGCTTAAAAATCCACACTCTATTGATCACTGCATTTACCCTAACCTGCTAGCTGCTGGTGCAATAAAAAAGCACACAAAATTAAATTTTCTATTGCCTCATTTAAAATATTTCCATTGCATCTTAATTGGAACTATAGAAAATTAAAAAAAATATTAATTAATTTATTAATTAATTAAAATTAAATTATTTTCTAAACGTAGTTCATTACTTTAATAAAACCCACTATGCCTTTTTAGCATGCTGATGGAGCTGTCGTCAGAACTTTCCATAGGCATCTAAAATTATAATCGAGTTGCTTAATACTAAAACACCTTGAGTCACTTTTGACAAATTTAAATTTTACAATAAGTCTATAGTAAGTACACTTGCCAAGATAAATATCACAGCCCCAATATGAGGAATCATTTCGAAGATATTAAAGCTATTCCCCCTTTTCATAAAATAACGCACACCATTCAACCCTTGCGGACCACTACACAAAAACATATCGCGAGCCTCTAAAGAGGTCGCGTTAAGCGGATCTGACTTGGGTATAGCCCCGCGAGAAGTATCGAATTTCCTCCGTAATCTTGCACACGCTGACAATTCCGCCGTCCTAACAAAAGGAATTACCTCATACGATTAGTACATAAGATCACTCGAAACATAAGGTCCAAAATCTAAAAATGCGATACAATAAAATTTTCCAGTACCAGCGTTTACGCGCTGAATTTTTAGGAAAAGTACAATAAAAGGAATAAAATCACGGTTTGAAAAATCTACTGGCAATTAAAATATATTGTACTAATTACTTTTAAGGTTCCTTGAATTATTATATGGCTGGCTTTCTTGACTGTTAAAATTCGCATCTTCTGTCAATGTAAAAGATACTTTTTTAAGTACAGGGTAAGTCAATCAAATTCTTATCTCTGTCTTCATGGTTCATTATTTATTATAGTCTAGTTGTATACAAATACTAGACTTTTTTTTTAATTTTAAAAGTGGATTTTTGTATGTTTTCATTTTATAAAGAAGTACAATACCGTGTCCTGACTGTTTCATGAGTGGTACATTTGTTGTTGACGACTTTTGTAATAAATTACCAATTCATTGAAGGGGTTTTTATCTAAAGCAGGAATGTTTTGTGTAAATTAACATATAACGAGTGGGGATTCACGATAAACTTACAGAAAACGAAATACCTGTGTCTTATGAGATCTTTCATGCAATATAATTGTTTGGTGCTTCTGAACATACTTTTAAATTAAATTAATCGTCTTTTTGGTTTAGTAACTTCTTAATTCGTTAGGCCCTCAACATTTCCTCTGTTTGTGAAGTCTATTGCTACGCTACTGGTGTTATAAAGCATTCCAGTAATCTAAAGTTAGATGATAATGTCACGGTATGATCGTGACTTTGTGATCTGAACTAAACAAGATGGGCTAACAGACAAATAAAATGTGGACAGGCTCACCCTCAAGGCTGGAGAAAAGTGGTATCTACTAAAAAAAAAATTCAATCGAGTACTGTCACAGGTAAAACACCTAAGTCAGCTATTCAAGACCTAAATCACTTCCGGGCACAACGTATCCTCAGGAACCCTAGATAAACAAAGGAAAGATATAACTTAAGGATAAGCTCATACGCGATAGAACAGCTTGAACCTACCTATGCGATATTTACTCTTAAAGAATGAAACAAAAGCTTGGTTGTTTGTACAAGCAAAAGCGCATGACTAAGAAACAACAATTTATTAAGACACGATAATAAGATTCAACATGTTAGATGTCAAAAGTAAGCAAGAGAACAATAAAGAAAGGTCAACAACTAAAATTGTACAATAGCATCATTACATCTTAACTCAAATGCTAAACTCACATGTGATCATTATGAGTGCAATGCTCTTGTACACATGCAAACGGATCGGCATTGCATCCGAAAGTCACCTATAATTTGCAATAAAAGTTAACATCAAACAAGTAATTTGCTAAACGGCAAAACAATAGAATGACTGTTTCATTAATGCAGAAAAATCGCAAAGGAATTATAAGAAACAACTACTAGGAATTCCCCGGATTCTGAAACGTCATTCATGCAGTATGCTGGTCATATGGCTGGCTTTTCGGAGGGTGGTCATTGCGGTTTGCGTTGACATTCTATTCGGTGTTTAGACAGTGTAGTTTGGAGCGGAATGGATTTTAGAATGTTCAGTATCTTTGGAACTGTGAGATGTCTTGTAGCGGATGTGTCTGGCTCTTTTTTGTATACCGGTTTTTTCCCTCCTCATCCTGAACTTTGGTTCTGATCGTCAAAGGAAGTGTTTTTTAACTCGAGAGGTCAAATTCTAAAGCTTGTCAGGGCGCTTTTTTATTCTGATCCATCGCCCTCTTCTGTCAGAGTCGGCGAACAGCATGTGGCGGTGAACTGGCAAAAACGGTGAGGGGTGGCAGGATAATAGTAGTTACTTGCAGTACAATAGAATTGACTCCTTCGAGAATGGTAATTTGAAGATTTTATGGGAGATTCTTTTTCATATGAGCCTGGAACTCGCCTCAATTGGCATTGTTCGAGTCTCGATGGTGCAGATGTTGTTTCTAGGTAGGAAAACTTGTAGGAGTGTAGAACCGGCAACCAGAAGTAGGTAATTCAAGATCACCAAAATGGTAATTAAATAATGGTATGAGGACGTCTGTGGCGAGTAGGTGGTCTATGATCTGTTGTTATTAATTGTGAATCCGGCATAGTCCTTCAGAGGGATGCCACAAGCTCAAGAAAGTCTTTGCAGAGTGGGTCGTTTGGGGATATGTAACTAGAAAATATGTCAACAGGGTTGTTGTTATTACGGGAACGCACGAAAGAGATATAACCGAAATTATTTTTGCAAATCTTGTGACGGCGAGATTAGCTGCTTTATGTTGGATTTCTGTGAGTGAGAAGAGATGGATAAGGTCCGGGCAGACCAAATTCTTCGTTGAAGTTTACTGTGTCAAGACGTACAGAAATTGAAGGGCAGTGGGGTGATTTGAGGAAGGAAAGGAAACGTGCAAGTAGTTTGCCCAGTAAGAAGTGTTGATTCGAATGCCGAGAAATTAATGGATGATCGAGAATAGGACTTAATGGTTATGGTCTTTCATAGAAGGGAGTTGATTTCAGGAAGGCTGCTACTTGAGGGCTAACAGGCGAGGAAGGTCTGTTAGGGCACGTCTAAGGTCTGGTAGTCTGGTGTTAGATGATCAAACTTAAGATAATTCTTTCATTGAGGCTTGGGGACGTGAGTCGGGTAGGTATGATAAAATAGCTTCAGTCCATTCCCGAAGAGCGCGTTTAACGAGGAACGGGGAGAATTTAAATTCTCAACTAAAATAATATCAAATGAGAAAGAAAAATATAAAGAATCAAAAAGAATTCACAAGACGATTTTTAACTTTGGCAAAGCTAATAAAATTTAAAGCAACATTACTGAATAAAGAAACTAGAAGTTGAAATGGACTTTTGCACTTAGATAAAGCAAACCTAACTAGATCAGGCCTAATGAGATTTGTCAAACATACAAAAACCAAAATATGTGTTTAAAGTGTAAAATGGTTGTCGTTTACATTTGCTGTGTTATAATGACAAAACTATCACTAAGATGATACCTTATATACATGAGAAAAAAACTAATCTGACAAACTTAGAATTTAGTGGTAAACTGCAGTTAAGTAACAGTGCTAACCAATTATTATAATGACTTATCTTATAAAGTTGGCCCGGCTTTAAACTTTAATACTCTGTAAGCAAAAAATTCTTCATTTTAATTCAATATACGTATCAAACAACTAACAGTAAAATTTAAATATTTGTTTATTATTTACGTAACTACTTACTTAGCTTTTGGTTATGTTTATTATATTCTAATTATTATTATTTCTATCTTATATTATATCTTTCAGAACTGAATCGGCTTCAGGCGTACAATGGAGTAAACACACCTTACAATAAAATCGCAGATTTAGCTCCTACAGCAGGACCGTATTTCCTCGGTAAGTAATTGTTAGTAGCACTGAATCTCGTTTCCTTTACCAACAATAAGAACAAAAAATTGAATACATATAGCATTTGTTTTTGTTTGCTTTCTTTAAACTTATTTCAACCATGTTTTACGCTAAAAATTCAGAAAAATAGAAATAAATACAAAAAGAAACATTAGGAGGTATTATTCAGATAACAAAACTCTATTCAAAACTAGAGAGAACATAATATTAATTCCGCATAGCTGGGGGGATTTTCCTTTTTTTGAAAATACCTGCAAGTTTAAAACTTCTCTTATATAATATGTAAATTGAAGTGCAATCGTATATTTCAACAATTTCGAGTTTAAATATTACTAGATTCTGTTATTTGATTAGAACGTGTTCGGTGTGTAAAATAAATATCTCGCGTTTCAGTCACGCACAACACTTCGAATTTCTATTCCTGAAATTGCGTCAAATAAAGTCGTAGAGTGAAGCCCCTATAGATTGAGAAAATGTAAATTTGATAAGTTAATGTTCTAATTTCATCGTTTGTAAGAGTGATAGAGTTTGGGAATTTTATTTTTTTTTTGCAACTAAAGAACCAAGAGACTGTCAAATGCAGAGATTCTCTTTCATTAAGGATATAACTAAAGTTTTGGAACCAGGACAACAATGTGCGTGTTTGAAGAAAGTGAAGCTTCATCAAAGAAACAAAACAGCAAGTCAGAATGTGGTATACGTACTTTGAACAACAGCTAACAACGTCGTTAGGCTTTGAAAAAAATTAGACTAACTTTAAAGCCAGCCGGTTAGTCAAGGAGAAATTTTGCCTGGCAGTATTAATATGTAAACGGAGGATACAATAATGAACAGGGATGTTATTAATTATTATTAAAGTTACCAGCATGTTTGCCAGATACTAGAAATGATTTAGCAAAGTCAATATAATAAAACGAGATATTTTATTCAAGTTGTTATTTTTATCTACACAGAATAAATTGAAAAAGAGATTTGTTTTGAAAACGATGTTAATTACAACAGCAAATTACAAAATACAAAACGCATCAGTTTCTATTTATTTGCGCACCTATTTAGTTCCATTAGCAGTAACGACCATTAATGTGAAATAGGTACTCAGAAATTCGAAAAACCGAAATGTCAACAGAGGCAGATAAATCTGTTTTATTGAAGTATTATGGAACTTTATTGCATTTTAGATAGATGAAAGGAAAAATATAGACTGTAGCTATTCAATTTAATGCAACTTTTAGATTTATTGTCGGTGAATCTGACATAAATAAGTGAGAAAAGGTTTGTTGGAAACTTGAACGGTTTTTAGAACATTATATAGTGTTTTAGTTTGCTTCTAATGTTGCTCGTTTTTTATCCGAAAACTGAAGCGAGTTTATTAAAGATCAAAGTGCCCTACTTATGTAGTTTCTAATTTATTGGTCAGTTATAAGTTTCTAAACTTATTCCCGATCAACCTGAATCACACGACGTTTTTTAAAACTTTTTGCTGTGTTTTCGTTGTACTTGATTTAACTTGTTTACACCAGTCCGTTTTTTCTAATTTTTAATTCTGCCTTTTTTATTCCCAATTAGTCAGATGTTCGTCATTAATTAAATAATTATCGAACGTGACTGTACACAGATTTATTACCAATTGTAATTGATCTAATGGTAATTAATTAGGCTAATTGAATGTTGATATGCAAACTTCAAGTGAGAAGATAACCATCCTTGCTAATTAAACTAACACGACTCGCTCCAAGTCAGCTCTTTTGTCAACCAGTTCAATAGAAAACAAACCCTTAATCATTTACTTAATTAGTGTATAAGTCAGCCATATTTCTTATTCTATAATCTCTGAAGTTTTTGCTATACTAAATAAAATAAGTGGAATGAACTCGAAAATTATTGAAAAGTGAGTAAAACTTTAAGCACAACTACCAATAGAAAAGGAAAAAATCTTTCTCTAAAAATCTGACAAACCGAAATACCTCAAGAAAACGTTAGACAGAATGCACAAATATACAACTTCTTTACAGGAGATACGACGAGAACTGAACCTGCTCAAAGCTTGCAGTGCACACATTTTTAAAAAATTAGTTTTAATCACTGAATGGGCGTGGATTTCCAAAGAAGGTAGGACCAGGCTCAGCATAGTCAAAATTATCCATACACCACTTCACTTATTTCTAAACGGAAATTTTTACATTCTAGAAGCTTTCTGGCTGCTCTACTCGTAATTTGACTTCTAAAGTCCAAAGTAGCAGGCGCGGCCAATTGTGAAAATTCTTGGCTAAGAGGGGAGAACGATAGGTCTTTTTACCGCGTTATAAGCTAGGTGACATTAATACTATATCTTTGCATTCTTTGCTTATTATGTGCATTTGAGGGCTAAAAATTAATTTAAATTAAAAAGATGGAAGAAGAATTACAAGAAAATTTGAAAAAACTCAACAATATGACACAAACCGCTATTATGTCAATGAATCGATGAATTCCCAACTCCATCTTGCTGTTTGCTTGCTTTCGGTCGATTCAAAAGATGTTGGAACGATACGATCATAGAGATATCGAAAAACTCCTGCTACTAGTCTTCAAATCTTATATACGAAGTATGTGAGAAAAGTAATGAGTGATTTCATACTAACCAAAGTTTTTATTTTTTTCAAACAACAATGTTATCCCCTTCAAAGTAGTTCCCTTGGGCAGCTATACACCGGCGAAGTCGTTGTTCCCACTCTTGGTAGCAGCGCTGGAAGTCTTCAACTGGTATGGCTTTTAACTGGTCGGTCACAGTCTTTTGAATGTTCTCCAGAGTTACAAAATGACGTCCTTTTAGGACATGTTTCAATTTCGGGAAAAGGAAAAAGTCACAAGGACTCAAATCAGGTGAATAGGGGGGATGAGGAACAACAGTAATGTGTTTTGAGGTCAAAAATCCACTGATGGAAATTGCTGTGTGACACGGAGCATTGTCATGATGAAGCATCCACTTGTCTGCAATGTCTGGTCTCACACGAATCACTCTTTTCCTGAGCTTTTCAAGGACATTTTTATAAAACACTTTGTCGACAGTTTGTCCTGGTGGAACAAATTCTTTGTGCACGATACCCTTACTGCCAAAAAAACAAATCAGCATGGTCTTGATCTTTGATTTGCTCATTCGACATTTCTTCGGCCGAGGAGATGACGGAGTGTGCCACTTTTTGCTTTGCCGCTTTGTTTTAGGATCGTACTTAAATATCCAGGATTCATCACCTGAAGAATTCTTGGTCATTGGCAATCCACTCAAGAAGATCAACGAACACGTTTTTGCGAATGTTCTTCTGTTCAGTTGTGAGATTTTTCGGCACCATTTTGGCACAAATCTTTCGCATGTTCAAATTGTCTGTCAAAATTTGATGCACGGTGAAAGTATTTAAATTTAATTGTTCACTCATCATCCTTATTGTTAAACGACGGTCTGATCTCACAAGAGCCCTTACACGTTCAACGTTTTCGTCAGTTTTTGAAGTTGAAGGTCTCCCTGAGCGAGGTTCATCTTCAGCGTGTTCTCCGCCGTCCAAAAATGATTTGTGCCAGCGGAAAACTTGTGCTCTTGATAAGTACTGTTCCCCATAGACCTGTTTCAACTTTTCAAAAGTCACACTCGCGGATTCACCAAGCTTAACACAAAACTTTATTGCACAGCGTTGCTCTAAATTCCGATGCTCCATTTCTGTAACACACAACAAAAACACAACTTCACTGATGGCGCTGTCAAAAATAATGTGTTAGCTGTACGGAGTTGTAACTCTGACTGAGGACGTAGAAGAGATAAACAAACCGGTTTAGCACAGGCCGGTAGACACAACGTTGCCAGATCTCCCGCAGTGTTGCCAGTCTCATTACTTTTCTCACACACCTTGTACATATATTTGGATCCGATGTACATACATTATAATATCATGCTACATTACATTAACATTTCATTTATACATCATTGACAGCTAAATGTTGTACACCCACTCTCCTTCGCCATACCCCTCTGTCCTGAGTCATATCTTCATCTAGTTCTCTATCTGCCATCGCTTTTCTGCTTCCTTCATTTCAAGATCTTCTAGGGCGACCGCGTTTTCTTTTCCCTGGCGCAGTCCATTGAAATATTCGTTTTGGCCATCAATTCTTCTTCATTCTCATTAAGTGACCAAGCCATTTCAGATTCCCGCGTTCAATTCTATCTAGTACTGTTTCTGTTGCTTCCATTCGGTCTCTAATTTCAGTGTTTGTTTTTCTTTCTAATATAGATACTATCGCACTTCTTCTAAGGTAATCAATTTCTACGGCCTGTAGTCTTCTTTTTATTTCCGTATTAACTGTTCACACCTCACAGCCATAGAAGAAGACTGATTCCACCATAACTTGTCTTATCCTTTTTTTTATCTTTTTTGGATGTGTTCTTGCCCCACCACAAGGAGTTAAGGCTGCCTATAACTTTTCTGCTTTCTTGGATCCTATGTTGAATTTCCTTCTTACCCAATCCATTTGTATTGATTGTAGCCCCAAGATATTTAAATTCTTGTACTTGTTTTACCACAGTCTTTTCGTTAAGTAAGACTTCAAATCGCTCATCACCATTTACTACTAGATACTCTGTCTATTTTAAACTAATCTGCAATCCCCATCTCTCGTATTCGTCATAGTCTTTTGAGCATAAATTCCATGTCGAATGTGTCTTGAGCTATCACTATTTGATCGTCAGCAAAGTTCAACGTAGAAATGTTTTCTTCGTTGATGGGTATTCCCATTCCCTGACAACTTCTTTTCCATCTTTCCAACACTACTTCTATATATAAATTAAATAGTAAAGGGAATAAGCTGCATCCCTGTCGAAGACCTTTCGTGGTCTTTTTATGTTTTTTACTTACTAAAATAGATATTCCAGCACTTGCTCTCATTGACTTGTCTATACTTGACCAAATGTGGAAGTAGTTTGGTAATTCTTCACTACCTTTTCCATTTTTTCTTAGTGTCCAATAGTACAGCGATGTCTATTTTTTGTTCTTCCAACGCTTTCAGTACCTCTAGTTTTATTTGATAGGCCCTGGATATTCCAAGTTGCCAGTTTCATTAACCTTTTTCTTGCCAAACATTGTCGTAACGTATCCGCCCGGGAATCTTTCGTTAAGGAACTTCGGGCAATATATACTTTTTTATAGGTAATGGAGAGCCGGCCCAACGTCCCAACCCCCAGCCCGGAAGACCAGACTTTTCTGTTAGGGTGTGTTCCCTTAGTCGAAAGGTTCCGGTTTTAAGGCACAGGAAACTCGCCTTTTTCCCCCTCTCGTTAGCTGTAGTCTATTACGACTCCAAGAAAGTGAATAGTAGGAGTTGTTGGTAGAGCTACTAAGAAGTTGGTAGAGGCATTACTCGACATTTTGAGGGTTACTTATTCGACATCGTAACCCCATTGGGATCATACCGACCATTTACCTCCCGTCTCTAAATGTTCTTTTTAGTTTTAAAAGTTGCTCAGGCTTCCAAGAAAATAGTTCCTTTCTGATGAAAATGTCTTGGTTCTTTATTCCATATGTCTGCATCGATTCCAAAATCTAACTTGGAACTATCTGTGTATTATCAACTGTGTATTCCAAGTTCTACAAAAATAAAGACATTAAAAGCTATTTAGACTTACAGCTGGGCAGTATCTTTTCCGCCTCTATTGGTATTCTGTCGGAGTTTTTTTTTGCAAAAAACAATATATCTACCTTGCATCGGCGTCGCTTTAATTTTTCAGCCTGTAAGCTGTTAACATGAAGTCTCTAGTTAGCAGTGATTGTAAATGTGTAGGCTCAGGAGTGTGTATAACTATAGTGGAGATAACGCTTAGGTAATCTTACATTTCCTGCTTTTGGGCTTAAATCATCAAACTAAGGCAAGATACTCAGAATTTACATTGGTATAGAGCCAATAAATGATATTTGGCTTTAAACCATGCATGTGGCTTCGATATCAGTTTGTTGTCTAAGTAAACTTTAAAATACTTAATACGAGTCATCTTGCAAACTGCTAGGATGCAATAGTCAGTTTGTTGAGATTGCGTTTAAAAACCTTTTCTGTTGTTTTTCTAAAGAGGCCATATATCACGACACCTGAAAGGAGTAGGGATAGGATTCCTATCGATATATTTTTAAGTGTGAGTACCAATATTACAAGAAGAGGTGGCCAGAAACTTTTTCAATATGTAAGAAAAATTCTAAGGGAGTATTCTTGATCAACTGTTTAAATGATCTCGTGCCTTGTTCATTAAATTTGGATTGCAAGTTCCAAAAATCTTCCAAATAAAGCATACTGTTGTGTATTGAGACAATAATACGTTTATTTTTGATTTACACAGAACTTGATGTGACAGATCACAAAAACATAATAATAATAATAATAGAATTCGTTGCATGGTTGTAAAAATAGTTTTCTGTAATATCTAATATTGCTTTGTTCTGACTTACCGATAATACAACAGACGCAACGTATTCTTTCCTTTCAATTCTTAACCTATAAATATCAATAATTATGAGTACAATAATAAGGTTTACAATAATTCTCCCAGACGTAATTTGGAAAGTCTCAAGAGTCCGGGTTCTAAGTCCCACACTAAACTGAGACCGGCACAGCACATGGTCGCACTTAAAGATTTAGTTTCACCACTGGTTTACGCACTCTAGTTGACTTTCTTGGCTGCGAAGATGGTGTAGACACAACCGGTGTTGCATTAGCAGGCGGTTCTTCTGCTGATATTTGTGATGGGATGGCGCTGGTCAATTGTGGTGCAGCTTCACCTGAACAATCTGTTGACAAGGCAGGGGGTTGTTTGCAAACTACTTCAGCTTGCGAGTGGTGACGTCCTAGCATATTCTGGGTTACCGATGCCTGATCAGGTAATGAGGTCACATTTGGTAAAGTCTTGCGATTAGTTATTGTTTCAGGTGACACTTCCGTACGCCTAAGTTGATCAATATGTCGCTTTATGACGTAACCATCGTCAAGTTCAATAAGATAATGCAAACGTCCAAGTACGTCTACAACGGTGCCGCATTTCCAATGCATGGAAGATCCATAATTTCTTTATTGCACCCTATCTCCCAGACGTAATATCCTGGACGGAGGTACTGCTGGCTGTAAATTGGGGTTCTGGGATCTAGGTGGTCGAAAATGGAGAAGGTCCAGCCTAGTTCGCAGATTTTTTTCGAGAAAGTTTTCAGCTGGGGACTTTCCTCCACTAAAGAATGGTGTCGCTCGATAATAAAACAGAATTTTATTCAACTTTTCCCTGAGTGAGCCTTGTTCTAAAACGAGGGATTTGAGACAAACTTTCAAGGTTTGGACAAATCTGTCTGCTTGTCCATTTGTTGCGGGATGTCCCGGAGCAATTGTTTTATGCTGGATGCCGTTCCGCTGGCAAAATGACGTAAACGCTTCAGAAGTGAAGATTGCAGCATTATCACTCACAAGTATTGTTGGTAGTCCATTTCGGCTAAATATTTCTTGCAACATAGAAATAGTTACGGCCATAGTTGGAGAAGCGTGAGTTATTGACACTTCGGGCCATTTAGAAAGGCTGTCAACGACTACTAGAAAATGATGATTCAAAAATGGGCCGGCATAATCAATGTGAACGCGTTCCCAGTTGCTTTGCGGAGGCTCCCAAATATGAAGAGGTACTTTGACTGGGTCATTCTTGAGTTCGGAGCACACAGAACATGATTTGGATAATTTCTCTATCTGTTTGTCCATATTTTTCCAATAACAAAATCGTCTGGCTAAGTTTTTCATTCTAACAACTCCCTGATGAGTGGAGTGTAGTTCAACATATGGTTGTAAGGTTTGAGGTATCACAACTCTATCTCCTCGAAAGGTAACTCCATCATGAAGGCTGAACTCCATCGATGAACATGTACCATTTAGTAAATCCTGCTTTAGGGCAAATAACTCTGGATCACACTCAGTTTCTTTAGATAAAGATTTATGTGTGACTATGTCAGTAGAGATTTGGTTAATGGTTAGTTTACAAATTTATATTCAATATCAGTGGTATTTGAAATTACAGGTAGAGGAGCTCTTGACAAATAGTCAGCATTCCCATGCTCTTGCGAACGACGATATTTTATTTCGTAATTAAATCCACTGAGGAACAGTGCGTAGCGTAGACGTCTGGATGCTGTTATTTCAGGAAGTTTTTTCTTAGGGCTAAATATGTGGCACAAAGGCTTATTATCAGTCACATGGGTAAACTTCCTGCCATAGATGTAAGGATAGAAACGATGAAAAGACCAATAAATTGCAGTTGCTTCCCTATATAACTGTGAGTAATTTTTCTCAGCCACTGAGAGTGATCGGGATGCAAAAAATATAGGACGTTCGGTATCATCAATGATGTGGGACAAGATTCCAGATATACCTACAGGACTTGCGTCTGTCGTAAGCACCAAGGGAAGATTTAGATCATATTGGACTAGAACGGTATCGCTGGAGATGGTTTCTTTGATTTTCTTAAAGGCATTTTTGCATTCTCTGGTCCACTTGAAAACTGATCCTTTTTTTGAGGAGACTATATATGGGAGACATAACGGTAGACACGTCCTTAATAAATTTAGAATAATATGTGACGCATCCAATAAAGGTTCAAACGTCTTCAACATTTTGGGGTCTAGGAGTATTGAGCAAGGCCTTTACTTTCTCTGGAGACTTTCGGATACCTTTCTCATTCACAATATGACCTAAATACTTAATTTCGGAAGCGAAAAAGACACTCTTTGATTTGTTGACATGCAGGTCATATTTTTGTAATTTTTCAAGACATGCTATAAGTCTTAGGTGACATTCAGTTAGAGTTGATCCCCAAATAACGATGTCGTCGAAATAAGTTATTGTTCCCGGGAGTCCCTGAAGAACAGAATCTATGAACTTATGAAATTCGTTTGGGGCAGTTGTAATTCCAAATGAAAGTCGTTTCATTAAATATGTACCCCGGTGAGTCGAAATGGCTTGCAATTTCTGACTTTCTTCATCAACTGGCAAATGAAGATATGCTTTGTAAATATCTAACACGCAAAAAAACTTTACCACCTCGAAGACTATTCAGAACATCTTCGATAAGAGGTATCGGATACTGAACATTTTGAAGATGTTGATTTAGTGTCACTTTATAATCTACACAGAGTCTTACTGTGCCATCTGGCTTAGGTACTACTACCAAAGAGCTACCCCACTGGGAGTAATCGACTCGCTCTATCACACCATTAGCTACTAACTGGTCTAATTCTGTATCAACTTTTTCTTGTAGAGCATATGGGGCTTGTCTATGTTTTATGAAGATAGGTTTGATGTTATCGTTCTTCAGTTTTAATGAACATGTATAATTGGGGATCTTGCCTATTTTCTCAGAGAAGGTTTGAGAATATCTTTTAAGTATTTGATCTTTCAATTTAGATGCGGTTGAGTATGAAACAGTGTTTACATTTTGAATTGGATTACAAAGTAATCTGTTAGCATCAATATTTAAGTGTTGAAGCCATGACCTACCAAGTAGAGGAGATGATGACGCAGAAATAACATAGATGTCTTCTTCTGAAGTTTTGTTTTCATATGAAATTTGAACTTTTGCAATTCCGAGTGGCTTAAAAACCTCCCCAGTGAGGGTTCGGAAGGTCATAGCAGAAGAATTCAAGTTAACATTGGGGCAGGCTTCTCTGAAAACTTGCTCACTAATAATTGAGATGGGACTGCCAGTATCGATTTCAAATAGTATTGTGCCTGAACCAATTTTATAGGAACCGTCAGGTTATTATCACCTTGCAAAAGGGTGTTATTTATAGTGACAATATGATTAATTGAAAACTGTGATTCTCCACAGGAGGAGTCATTATCTTCAATAACAAGATTAACTGATTTATTTTTCTTGTTTTTAGTTAGAGTTATTATGCACACCTTTGCAACATGTCCTGTTTTGTGGCAAGAGGAGCATTTAAAAGTTGATCTGTCTTTCTGACAGTCATTTACTAAATGGTTATTTAAGCCACATCGTAAACAAATTTCGTCAAGACCAAGATCAGCATAATTTATTTTAGATTTAGTTTTGTGGGGCTTTCGATTGGTGTAGGTTGAATTTTTACTTGTAGAATTTTGACGTCGAGGAGGTTTTGATACAGTGACTTTATTTACTTCCCCCTCTGTAGAACTGGAAAGTACACGATTTCCTAGTTTGGATGCTTCTAGGGCCAGAGCTATTTTAGTGGCATTTCCAAACGTAAGATCTTTTTCTTGTAAAAGTTTTTCACGAATGGTGGGGTCACTAAGACCTCTTATAAACTGAGCTTGTAGAAAAAACTTGAACAATTGACTTCTTGCATGTTGGTTCGGGGCAAACAAAATTACATGTGGATGACAGTTTACGTAGAGCAACTGTATACTGAGCTATGGTTTCATTTGCTGCTTGCATTCGAGACAAAAATTTATGTTGTTCGATACATTCATTAGGTTGAGGGCATAGGTGGTTCTCAATTAAAGTTACGAGCTTTGAATACGTTTTATCACGAGGTGTCTCGGGTGATGTTAAACATAAAAGCAATTGGTAGTATTTGGATCCAATGCAGTTAATAAGTATTTGTGCTTTAAGCTTGTCCACGTCTGGAGAACCATCTATGACGTTTTTTAAGTTAAAATAATTTTCTAACCTGTGCCTGTAAACCTTGAAGTCTTCTTTAGATTCATCGAATTGTTCGAAGTTGGACGTTTGAGAAGGTTGTGGCGAGGGTTCTGAAGATGCCTGAGACCGGAAGAAGTTCGGATTGCTAGTTTACAAATGACGCCAGGAGTGCACTAAGTTGATTCACGTCTGCCATCATTCCAATTTACACTCGTCGCCAATTTGTTGTGTATTGAGACAATAATACGTTTATTTTTGATTTACACAGAACTTGATGTGACAGATCACAAAAACATCATAATAATTATAATAATAGAATGCGTTGCATGGTTGTAAAAATAGTTTTCTGTAATATCTAATATTGCTTTGTTCTGACTTACCGATAATACAACAGACGCAACGTATTCTTTCTTTTCAATTCTTAACCTATAAATATCAATAATTATGAGTACAATAATAAGGTTTACAATACATACCATCGATGTTGGTGTATAGAGAAGTTTTTCAATACTCCATTGCTTATTTGTCTACTAATCATTTTTAATACTGATGGCCGGTTGGTAGGCACGTAGATGTGTCCTAAAGGGACTACAAAGATTGCATCACAACGATTTCTGTCCTTGCTGCAGCATTTGAATGATATCATAATAACCATTTTGAATTTGAGTTTTGTGTACACCACATTTTTAGTAAACATTACCACCCGCGACGGATGAGATCATAATAAGATCGAGGCTATAAGAAAAAGCTCGACTTTCTATGTGTCCATATAGAAATCTCATTTTCTTCTATTTTATCTAATGTCAAATTGTTTAGTGACGCATTCTACCTACTAGTTTAAGGTCTCATTGATTTATCAACTGTATATTAAATATTAGATGAGTTGATATTAGATAAACTGCTATCAGACAAGATGAGTCATTAAACCAAATGGGATTAGATGAAATGAAATACATTCGTCTTTATAAGGCTCTTTATATTTTACTACTCCTACAGTACTAGGAAATCTATAATACAAAATGAAAGTGTAACAGAGAACAAACATACACGCAAATGCGTACAAAGCATTTTAAGGATAATGAGGTTAATGCATTAGACAAAACCTTCTTTTTTAATTTTCATCGAATAAAACGATTGCTATCAGTGGGCTTTGAATTACGTAGTATTACAGCATGTAGAAGCCTAAAATTGATATCCTTTCATTATTGTGTTTTTTTTTTGATCTAATGATGACATGCGATAAATAGGGATCAAACGTAATAAAAGTATCGACCACCATGTAGGCCTCAACTGTTTGTTAAACTTATTAAACTGAAACTGAATAATGAAAGGAGTGCCCATTTAATGTCTATATTAGATAGCGCTTATAACTGTGCGTGCATCTTTAGAAGCTGTTGTCGATTATGTGCTTTGTAAATGGTTAATTGGATTTTTGCGTGTACACTAGCATCAAAAAAAAAGAAGGTAACATGAAGTTGGAAATTATTCATTTTCTTTTTGTATGTCATATTTGATATTCTTCTGAATATATTGCATAAAAATTGGTAATCGATAATATGTTAATGCAGAATTCTGTATACTACACCTTTTATTCAAAAAGTCAAAATGCAAAATTTTTCCATATTAGAATTTCGATTCTTTCCTTTTTCCTTTAAATAGATTTCAAGAAGCATAAATATTCCTTTTGATAAAACTTCTTTTAAAGTAGCTAAAATAGTAGCGTGAAAACGTGAGTTGCCGTTTATGATTTATTTTTTGTTGTTTCACTGCTGCTAGCAACAGCTTTACAAAGTATTTGGTTCGAAACATTGGACACCTGCAGCGTTTGATATGAATTGTTTTCCTGATTGTTGTCGCAGCGGGAATGATAACCTTCTATACTTAACCTTTCACCGCACCATCACTTAGGTGTATTAAACAATCAAATATTAGCTTTCATGTAGAGGTAACGTTGGGTTACACGCGAACAATAATATAAACCAGAAAATTAAAACTGTTACACAATTTAATTGAATTATACAGCTGACCAACGTTATTGCATTAGGTTTTATAACCAATTGCATTAAGCTAATGACTTTAAATGCTTTTGCAGCGAATTTTTTACCTCTTCAGGGAATATTCTTAAAAATTCTAAACCATAGCAGTTTTGATGTTTGCTAGGCTGAGAACTCAATTTGTTAATGGTTGAATAAAGGAATATCGTAGAGATAAATAATGAAATATTCATTTCTCGTTACATAACTTATTCATACGTATTTCATCATTTTGCTTTTCCTTTTGGCAAAATAACAAAGCTGGTTAATTTGAAAAGGGGTATGTATAATTTGGATTATTCATAGTTGTGAGCATTTAATTGTGTAATTTACTATTTTAAAATTGTACATAGTTTAGTTATATTCTCTTAAAATTTAACACTATGTAATCTTTCATTAAATAGTTGTATTTGTTAACTGTCTGAAATTAGAAAAATCATCAAATTCAAATACTTCAAAGAACCATGTGAGTGTGGAGTGAAATAAAAACTCAACTTTGCGATTGAAGTGTAAACTAATTTTGTTTTTGCGTTTGTTCGATGTTTTACTTGGTGGCAGAATCTCACATGATTGAGTTTTGTGATGTTTACACATAATTGAAATTAATGCTAACATAAGGTCACCAGTTGATGACGAAACAGATAAAGCTGGCATTAAATACTACCTTCCCGCATTGTCTACTATCTACTGCTAGTAATAATCTTGCACCAAACAGAGCGTTACGGGTAAAACGGGGTTTTTAGGTCATAAAGTAATTCAAGTGTGCCTACACAATAGCTGAAGTTTGCTGGAAATTGGGAGTGGTAATGATGAGTCGTAATGTTAAAAGAAAATGTGGGGACCAATTACAAAAGTCCGTACTGGTCGCATAAAAAGTAATGAGATAAATAATTTTGTTGGTTTTACTAAGTGAACACACGAAGGTGCTAGTTGAGTACATCCTTACAAAAAATGAAATAAAGCTCGATATATTTAACAAAGAATTTCTTGACATTCCGTCAGATGGGGTATCCACTAACTGTGCTCCAGGAGTTCACAAATGTGGACGATACAAATAGGTCTATCTCGAGTTACCCCATAAACCAGATGTACTCCTGAAACAAAGATCAATCTAATAATTGTATTGTGTAATTTAAATGTAAAAGTTCAATCATAAAAAGTTTCACACTATCATAAACAAATTTATTTTAATAACTGAATCTTATCTGACAAATTTGACTGTGAGAAACCTTTTTTATTGTTTAATTAACTTAAAAACAAACTTTTAAAATTTTTTACTAATTTACAAAATTCTACAACTTTTAACTACTTATGTAATAAATTTTAGTTATATTTTTTATTTCCGCCACGCGCACGAAACTCATTTAATAAACTTTTCTCTAGTAACAATAAATTGCCAGATCCATTAATGTTTCATTTTGACTCTAAAGAAGGAGGTTACATTATGTGAACGGATCAAAAGATCTCTCTGTTTAAAGGTTAGTTGAAATAATCAAACAAAATGCGCAGAAATCAGGATGCATTAAAACGTTTCGTCACCACAGCATTTTAAGATGTCAGCAAGATATTGTCTTGATAATCGACTAGAAAGGAATATTAGCTTTGTATATCTTTAGAAGACGATACAATTTTGATGCACATGCAAATTTTGTTGGCATTGGATTTCTTAAGGCAAGCCTGGTGAGCAAAGTAATTTCTAGTTCAAACTTGAAGATGACGTCTCTTGTAAGATGAAAGTGTGTTAGGCACCTTTCTGTACATATTACGATTTAAGACTTTGTAAGACTGTTTTTTACTTTTTTAGATATGTTGTATAATTGTTTTCTCAAGTAGAAATATTTGAATGTTAAGACTGGTCAGTCTGCGGCCTGCTTTAGAAGTCTTAGCAATGATGATTCTGCCGTACTCACAATCAGTTTGTAGGTAATGCAAAAGTTTAAGGCTTTTTACAGTAAACGACGACGGACTTACCACTGCTTTGTCGTTGTAGTACTGCCCAGATAAATAAATGAATAGCATTGATCGAACTTTCTAATGTGAGATTATGAGGTTAAGTTCAAGGTCCCTAAGCTTACAGGCTAATAATCTTGTTTACATGAGATGAATTTTGTAACCGAACACCATATATTAACTGACGTTTACGAAAAATAGGCTTCTGTTTGTTTTCAAAGATACTTTTTGTTGATAAATGTTAGTTAACGTATGATGACAGGTTACAAAATTGAAACTAGTGTATTGGCCAAAAAGAGATAGTTAAAGAAGTGATTTGTTTAATTTGTTAGAGCTGAATAAGGACATTCTTGACTGTGGTGGTAGAGATGCTTGACGGTAAGAAATTTAAGAAAGAAAAAGGAAAAAGGTTAAGGTTAGTTAAGACTTCTTGCGATGATGTTAACTAAAAGTAGAAATAATAATAAAACGCAAAATACTTAACTCCAACTCGTTTTCTGTTTTGTAACGAATTCTACAAAGATTCGGGGGCTGCAGGGGTCTCTCCACTCTCACCAATATTTGCAAATATCTTGATGAGCTCCTATGAAACAATTGCTTTAGAAGCATCAGGAACAAACCCAAAGTTTGACTTACTGTATCGTCTAAAATTCAATATCCAGACTTGCAATTCATCATTAAAGAATAATGAATCCCTTTGGTTCTCAATGTCTTTAACTCATTTGTTCAAGAGATTCAGTTTGACAACTCAACAACGTCTTAGACGAATTATAAAATGTCCGGAACAGCCTTCTTAGCAATAGTTACAATATAAAGACAAGCAAGGTTATCAAGCAACCCTTTGAAACACTTTCTAAAAAGGTTACTCAAAATCTGGTTGCATCTATCTCTACTGCTTTCGTTCTTTATATACGTAAGATGACGGAAGGCATAGATAAATAAAACATTCCAAAGACGTAAAATTAAAAAAAGTCTCACAACTTCTAGATATTTCTGAGAATGTACTATCGCGGCAAAAGAGACGGGTCGCACTTTTCTGACGATACGTCACTTCTAACAAAATTTTTCTCTTTTGCATCAGGCTTTAGGATGGATATGTCAGTTCAATTAATAAGGTACTTACTTACATAATAGTTTTCCTTAAACTAAAAGACAGATTTACAAAGGGTAACATTAAAACCTGTGTGGTGCCCCGGTTTTTTGCCGAGATAGTACATCCAACATTGTCATCATACAAAGAAGTGCACGACGTTAAGTATACTTACATTATAAAACTAGGTTTATTAACATGTATTGCTGAACATAAGCGATGTAGGAAGTCAGGCTATAAAATATCTACGCCTGCAGTACATAAGATATTATTTTCAGGTTCGTCTTTTATCAGGGAAATAATGAAAATCTACAAGCATTTTAATGACATCAAGCTCGATGCAAGGTATCCATGTTTCGTCATTTGGAAGTCAAACTATGTGGCGACTACCACTACCACTTCAATCAATCAAACTTCCTTTGCATATTAAACGCCTGTTTCTTCTATTCCTATTCTCAGATCTGGAGTACATTTTCGACAGCACTAGACTAAACAATGCTTGCTACAAAATGACGCTTTCCGTCAAAATCTAATCAGGAACCAAACAAGTCAGCTTTCAATTGCATTGCATTCTATTAACATAAAAGCAAGACGCTAAGCTTGACACCTTCTAACAGATAACCCTTCCTCCTCACAGAGGCGATGATTATTATGTTCATAATCCATGCCGGCTACATATGCAAAATAGCCGTCCAGTGGTAGGCTGCTGTATACTAGTAACGTGGCTCATTCTGCATCCCTATACTGACTATTGTTGCTCTGCAGTAGAAATAACCGTGATTTGCCTCCCTGTCGTTCTCGTCAGAAGAGTGTCGCGGTTTTACTTTTAGTGTAATTCATATATCGAGTTACCATGATCTTCTTTAGGCTTCTGAAGAAGCTCTTTGAATTAAACGAAACGTTGAATATAATTTCTTTTTCAACATCAGCACGGTTTAATCCCAAAAATGTTTTATTAATAATTTTGTAAATTCCAAGATTGTTGTTAAAGTGAAAAGTTAGGAAATATTGACTATTACACTTTGAATTGCGCATCATTCTGTTAGGTATTCATATGTAGACGTGTAACGGGCAAAACCAGAAAAAGTGGCCTTAATGCCCGTTCAGACTAAGGTCGTGCACACAGCAGCTCCAAATGTCGAAGAAGGGGGGTTCCCAAAGTAACCAAACACAAATTAATATTCAATAAAAAAAACTCACTTATAAATTCAGTATGACATAATCGGTATGGGCGTCAGGAATCATGTCAAAACTATCGCATTCCCTGGTGTGGTTCCTCACCAGAAAACACTTCATTTATATGTATATAGAACACCTTGATGGCAGTGGACACTCTATACGCTAAGCTCTTTATAAAATTACCAAAAGAATTTACGATATCTTAATGTCTTAATATTTTTGCTTAAACAAGTCGCAACAGTTTGCTTAACTTATCTTGCACTACAAATGTACACAGAGCAACCTACGGTCAACAATCAGTCTAATTCGTAATAATGAATCTAAATTTTTGCTCGCTCATAAAAACAAATAGAAAGTTACTTATTCAGCTCGCCTTTCACTCGCCCAAATGTCGGGTTCATAATACCTATACAATCTCGCTAAGGCACACAAATATATTTACATTACATAGAAGGAGGAAGAAAGAGTAAATAATAAAATATACTAAAATATATTCACACTCGACTGTTCAGTAATTAACAAAAAGACAACAAGGAAAATCTCATAAAAAAACGGTAAGCTTTGACAAAACCAAATCAGAGTATACCGGAAACGATAAATATCAATATAAAGATTCTGTACGTTGTCAACAATACATTTACAAAAGTCATATAAATGACCAACTGATCCTAAAACTGATCAGCTGTTCTGGTCTATGGTATCGGAAAAGAAAAGGGGTTCTACCTGCGACAGCGTTCTTCACGAGAGTTCAACTAAGACTTTTTTCCCAACTTCTCGAGCGAGAAGGTCGTAAAACAGAGACTAACGCGTGGCGTCGGTTTTCCTTGATAACGTTATTCGCCCGAATGACCACATTATTGCGTTAATTGGTACACGCAAAGATAGGAAAAGCTCCTCATTCCATTGGATATAAACTGGAATGACCGTGCAGATCTAATTTGCATTTAGTGTCAATGAGCTAAATTTATGTGTTTACTGCATGGATTTCAACAACAAAATTCTCGAAATACGAAAAAATGAAATAGAAAAATAGAGGCATATTTAATTTTTAAAGAATTTGAACCTTGTTTAACCGCAGTGGAGGAAGCGAGAAAGGAGCAAACATTTTACTTCTTGACTTTACAAAGGCAAATAACATTTATCGAAGACGAGAAAATTAAATATTTATAGAGATATAAAATGGGAAATACAATTTTCAACTTATGAATTCGGAATGAAAGAATTTTATGTACAATACTAAAATAGATTTTAACTGAAATTTAGCATAATGCTAAACGGGACGATAATTAGTAAATGATCTTAACAAGGTGTTACTTAAAAGACGGGATTACACAGGGACCGTATACAAACATAACGCCCATCAATATACGTTGAAAATTTTTAGGTGTAGATTTTCTTACGTTAAAACAAGCTCGGCTCGCGACTTTTCGATTTCACGAAATTTGACCAACTGAGATACGATAAACAATTCTTTAAAAAAGTTACACGTGTGTTTAAACAAACATCATAGAAAATAAATTGAGGATAATTTCAATTAATGATTTATTAAACGAAAATGACTAATTCTATTCGCAAAATATTAAGATGACAAGAAATTATGAAATAACATTACAGACGGTTTAGTAATTTAATAAAATCTAAAAAAACTGTTAAGCTAGGAATGAAAAATAAAGCATTTGGATCATTCGAAACTAGGCCGTCTTTAAATTGATCAAGAAATGCATGTAAATAAAAACAATGATTTATTTTATAACATTATCTGTTAAATTGACAGCTTCCATTAGGAACAAACTAAACAAGTCTAAGCTACGCCGTACGAAAAAATTTCACAGCCTATTGAAAACTGAGATTTCAATGATCGCTTGTTATAAAATTATTACTTACATAGTGTGATGATATTAAAAATGTAAATGTGATGATATTAAAAATGTAGTGATATTTGAAAATGATAAAAAAAAGAGAGTATAAAAGAAAATTTGTTTTTCGTTTGATAAATGTAATGACAGTAAAAAATAAATAAATTAATATTGTCAAGAAAATAGCGTTTTAACAAAAAAATTAAGAACCAAACGAAGAAAAATAAGAACCCTGAGAAAAAGAGCTCTCCATATCATAACATAAAAAATTGGCGTCCCAACGTGGTAGGGCAAGTTAAATAAAAGACATAATTATCATTTTGTTAGTTGTCTGTTGGTAGTGGAAAGATGTCAAAGCGAGGTAAATCGGTAGATAGTAGAAAAAAGGACAAAAGAGAGGAAGGAAATATTGAAATTGAACAGATGGAAGAAGAAAGTACAAGTATGGAGGAAACCATGGGAGATGTTGAAAAGGGAGATAAAGAGCAAAAAGAATTAAGACAATAACAACCAGATTTACTTAAAATATTAATAGAAATGAAGACCAAACTAAAAGAATAGAAGACCAAACTAAAAGATTAGAAGAGATTAAACAAGATAATACTAAAAGATTTGAAGAAATCAATCATAATCAAGAGAAAAGATTTGAAGAAATTAAAAGAAAATTTGAAGATCATGAGAATAGATGGGATAATATTGTTAAAAACATGAGAGGTGAAATACAAGAAGAGGTGAATAATAAGATAGATGAATGTCAGAATGAAATGCGTAGGAAAATAGAAAGACACCAAGAAGAAATTATCAACATTTTACAAATAAGGGATGCAGATATAAATGAGAAAATTAAGGAGCAAGAAAAAGCACAAGAAAACTACCAGCCGAATGTGAAAATAGAATTAGAAAAAATAAACAAAAATGTTGAAGAGAAATCAACAGCAGGTAATCATGGACCAAGTCATTATTGTATATTAGATAGCGGGATTCAAAATATGGCAAAATTCTCAGTAAACCACAAACGAATAAATCCAAAAGAAAGAATTAACAGTTTACCAATAAGAAAGGCAAATCTTAAAAATAAGATAAAGAATAATTACAAAAAAGAAAAAAATTATCAAAATAACAATAATAATAAAGAAAAATTGAAATGTACTATTAATTGGCAGAATAAACTAAGAAGAGCAAGAAAAGCGGAAAGAAGAAACAAAATGAAGATGACAATGGAAAATAAAAGGTTGGAGGGGATCAAAGTCAAAAGAAAATCTAAAAATAAGACTAGAAAGAAAAATAAGGAATCGAGGTATAAAATATTTAAGACAGATAGTAAATCCAAAATAAGGATGGTAAAATATAAAATGATAATGAAAAAACATTTAAAGAATTTACTATCAGGAGTCAGGGAGGAACAAAGAAATTACAAATACAGAAAAAGAAAGAAAATCAAGAAACTAGAATAAATGCTACAAGAGAATGTTAAAGTAAAAATTAGAAGCCAATGTTGACAAAAATAACCAAAGAAGAATAGGGAACATTGCGTATTAGGTTTGACAAGAAGGTATGAATGATGCTTGAATGAATGTGTTAAAGATAACCATAATGAGCTAAATACTTATTAATGAAGTATTATTAAAATGATGATAATTATGAAGATTGAATATGAAGTTAGTAGAATAATAATGATAATAATAATAAATAATTAATGATATGATTGATAATATTAAAAGAAAAGGTCAAAATATGATCCTTAATATGAATAAGTAAAGATAAAATATGATATTGAAGTAGATAAATGAGGCAGGGAGTTAAGTTATATGAAGAAAACGTTACTACTAGAGAAAATAATTTTTACAATTTCTCAAGAAGTTGTAGAAATGATTTGTATGAATGCAGCATGAATGAAAGCTAGTTGGAAAATAGAGGAAAATAAGGGAGAAATAGGAAGGAAATTGAAATGAAATGAAAATATCGAATATTGAGTTAAAGAAAAACAATAAAAAAAATCCTGTATAAAATGTTAATAATGCTAACTAAACTTATAAAATTTTAAATTGTTATTCTGTTGAAATAATGTAATGTCAAAGTGACAATTAACAAATGTCAAAAATGACAATTAACTAATGTCAAAAAAAATGAATGAATGACAGTTGCCTAATGTCAAAATGACGTTCGACAAATGTCAAAGTGCAAGACCGTCAATTCAAATAATTAAGGTTAGAATAAAAACATAAAATAAAAAAAAACAAAAAAAAAATAAAAAAAAAATGAATATGTATATCATGAAACAAAACAATATCTATTATATTACATAAGACAAATAAAAGAAACAAAGATCAAATTGTAATGGAATTCACAATTGAGTATATTTTAGTTAATATTAATCAAAATTTAAGCTATAGCATAAAACGCTTAAAATTTATGTTAATATGGAGGGGAAATGTGATGATATTAAAAATGTAAATGCGATGATATTAAAAATGTAGTGATATTTGAAAATGATAAAAAAAGAGAGTATAAAAAAAAAGTTTTGTTTTTTGTTTGATAAATGTAATGACAGTAAAAAAATAAATTAATTAATATTGTCAAGAAAATAGCGTTTTAATAAAAAATAATTAAGAACCAAACGAAGAAAAATAAGGACCCTGAGAAAAAGAGCTCTCCATATCATAACAATAGCATTACTTTAATGCATTGAAAAGATATTTTTTTTTGTAAATTTATAAAAATAAAAATTTAGTTATAAAATGAATAATCCAATACAATTTAGCGTTTACATTGCAGTATTAGATACTACCCTACATGGTTGTTGCGGATTAATACAGAACTGTTTTATATGTCTAACAGTCCAAGTGAAAGTGCAAAAATCAATCTAGAAGAAAATTGCGCTCTGTTCAGTTTTAACCTTTATAAGTCTTTTGATATCGTAATCAATCACTTGTTTACTTAAGTTGACAGCTTCCTCTTATCTGATTTGATAAAGTTGTGATTGAACATTTTCGTTACAATTTAAAATTTTGGATGAAACGGTTGAATTCAAATGATATTTTTATGAGAAAAAGTACAATGCATTTTATGCGTTTGCCATTTTTTGATACAAATATTTAAATTTATTCATCTGATAAATTAGTTCTTTTGAATTATGTGACTCGAGTGATATTAACAAAAGCGAAGTGTAGATACGGAAATTGAAAATATTCACAAATTAATCATGTCAGCTACCTGTAGTAACTGTTGGGTAGAATGGTTGTTAACACAAGTTAATCAAAAAGTGCAAAAAAAAATTCAATAAATGTTAAGCTTCTGAAGCAAACCTAGCACGTGAAATTAATTCAATTGAGTTTTAAGAAACTTGAGTAGGTACAAAAATCCAGTTCTATTCAAATACAGTCGACAATTAAATTTGATTGTTTCTAATAGCAGAAAGAATTGAATTTGTACCACCTTGAGTTTTCAAATAATGCTAAACTTTTATTAACTTTGACCTTTTTTCAACTTTTTATTCATAGCTTATGAAAATATTTCTCAGTACTGTTATTTTTGTGTTATTTTTTATTATTCTTATATTTGTTAATCCAGGCGTTTATATTTTCTTTTCATTTACTATTTTTTTGCTATCACCCTGAAGCTCAAAGCCCTTCACGAAACAAGAGCATAATTCCCAATCTGTTTTTTATTTGAATCTCGTGCAAGTATTGAAAAATTACAATACGCAATTGACGTGCTCTTTTAAAATTAATGCAAGCCCTCTTTTTTTATTGTAACACAGAACAGCTCTAATAAAAGCTTCAGTTATACTACTTTACGCCTGCTCATTAGTATAAAAGCGTTTCACAAACTCATAAACTGGAATTAAAGCTAAACGAGTACCACACGTTATTTATTGCCTATTTCACTCGGACTTTGTACATTAGCATAAGATAGACATAGTAACAATGTTTTAGGTATAAAACTGCCTACCCTTAAAAATGGCTCATAAAAATTCAATCTACTAATTATAAGGTTAGATTAGGATTTCTTTTAGTAAAACCTTGTTTTAGAAAGAGCAAATATTAACATTGCAATTTGTAATTAAGAACGAGGGTGTTATTTGTTTAATTAAAAAAATTTAAATTAGCTTTTTTATTTTTAAAAATTTACATGGTTTCCAATTAATCTTAATAAGTTCTCCTGTTGAACAAGTCTAATTTAATTTAAAATTTGGTTATCTGCATTATTTACATTTCATTAACTGGAGAAATGAGACCGTATTACTGCAGTTGCATTTTACAACTGTATCACATTGTCGCAAAACCTTTTCTCTGTGTAAATTAACATTTTATCGATGAACTTCTAACTAGTGGAAATGTTCGAGATAATTTTGTCACCAAGCTAGCGCAGCGCAGCGGCAAATTTCTCATTAGATAATCTAGGAAGGCATGAGGGGACGGACGCTGCCAATAGGGTTTTAAGTCATGAGTAAGTATTCAAAATGAAAAATAAATTGCCCAATTATCGCACATCACTACATAATAAAGCAGTGATTTGTCTCTGGTGACACTAATCGTTAAACCATGAAGATATTCTTTACATTAATCTAGTGTTCGAATTTATTACTGTTTTATCTGTTAATGGGTATTGATAATTAGGGAAATTGGTTCTTTCAAAGTAAAACGTTTCCAAGTAAATAAATAATTTGTTGGAATATCCAAGTACCATTATCGTAAGCCTTCTAGATAATTCATAATAGAGAAATCAATATTTATTGCGTTTATGGAGCCACTGTTGCCCCAAACTTGAAACACAAGCCTTATACGCTTGTTCATATTCTTGAAATAAACGTTGAAGTTTAAAAAAGTAAAATAGCAAATGAAATCTGCAAAGAGCAATGTAGTAAGTTTTTAATTTTAAATTCACAATACAAAACTAACAGTAATATTTAGTCTAAACATTCTTTATTCAAACTGGTTAGTCCATACATATTGCGGTAGTATGTAGTGAGAAACATGCAAAATTAAAAATAAAATTAAAAATTTCAATAGTTACCACACCACACACGTTGTAATCTTAACCCAGGTATCTCAGGTGTGTCAACGGTCCATTTGTAGATTTGTTAATCTATTGATTTACTTTTACAAAAATAAGAAAATAACAAAAATAGAAAGTAGAACAGAGAAATTCAAGTGTAGACTATGGCAATAACCAGCTAAAAAGCATAGTTATATTCAAGTTCAGTAAAGATATTCAAAAGCTATATTTTATGAAGAGGATAAAGAATCTCAAAAGTTCCATAACCTTTTTTTAATCTTAATACACGATCTTTGTAATTCTAAGGCTTTTCTATACAGGGTATTCCACAAATGCCACATACACGTTACGATAGGTTATCCTCATTAAAAAATAAATCAAGAAGCATTTGAGACATTAACAAAGTTCTTGAAACTTGGCAACACAGTTCTTGTAAATATCCTACCACGATACCAATTTAATGCAGTTAACATAATAATTATAGAACAAGTTGTTGCTTAATTCTCAGACACAATGATAATTTTTTTGAAATTCTAATGATTGTCAGCTCACATATTTCACAATACATTTTTCCACGGGGATTTTTATGTGATCAGATTTCTAAATTGAAACCATTGTAAGTCAAAAAACGAAGCCCAGCTATACTTCAGTCCTTGCTTAGATTTCATCAAGACACAGGACACCCTGTATACTTAGGCATATTTGAAGACAAAGAGAAAAGATGAAGTACTGATACTGTGCTGTTTTCCACTTGGGTACATTAAATAACAGGAGCATCAAGCTCAATGCCACTTGGCACAACTTCAAACTGCCCTCAAATGGTACACCTCGCAATTTCTTTTGAGATTATCTGCGTTTCTGTTGTAATTTTAATACTTTCGGTGTCTTCCATTTTCAACTTTGAACATGACCTTGTAGGGAAAACTGCAAAGCGTTTTGCGTCTCATACAAGAGTACCAATGCCATTTCACTAGCACCAGACAGGTTTGAAGGAAGACTAATTTCCTTTTTTATTCTAACTCACCCCAGACACAAACATATGCCACTGGCGGATATTCATGCTGGTTCGCGGGACCGTGCTTGTCGTTGCAAAAAAAATCTCAAAGCACAATCGGAGCTTTGATTCCAGAGTTTTTAAAGTAAAACGGCGAAGTTGATCAAATTGAGTCAAGTTTTTTCGAGAGAACAGAGAAGCAGTCCCGGAACTCAAATATCATTCAGACTAGGGATGATCAAAATTCATTGATACTGAGACCTCAACATCAATGTTCAAACATTAAAGTTTCAAATTTTTAATAATTGACCACATATTGATGTTTTTAATGGTTTTTGTCTAAACAATGTTTGTGTTTAACTATATATCGGTGTCTGTTCCTTCCAAGCGACAGTGTCTTTTAAACCCTAAAACTCAATCTTACTGCTATTAGTCCTCAAAAAGTTCTATGTAGCCCTCAAGTTACAATCCTAATACAGTTATATAGCAAGTTGCTCTACCTGTGAAACAAGATTTGAACAGAGAAATTCAACTTCTCTGCATGCTGTCACTAGTTGTGATGTTAGGTTTGGAGAATTAACGTTTTTTCGGTTAGTAGCAATAAAATTATTTTTGTAGTGTTTTCAAAATGTGTACTTTAGGCATGAACTTATAAAACCATTGTACAAGATACCTAGGTGAGGTTTTATTAGAACAGTTATTTTAGTTCAGATCTTTATGTAGCTTCAAGATAACATTGATCTATAAATGGTTTAATTTCTGATAAAGAACACGACTTAGGAGTAGGAGCTTCTGTGGTTGTGGCTTTGAATAAAACCCTCCATTATTGGAAAGTACCTATTGTGGAATTCAACCCACAATTGCTCTAAAATGATGTAATAAAACCAAGAAAAAAATAGGAAATTTATTCCAGTTTCCAAAACTGCCTTTTAGTTTTCTGTACTATCATTGGTTGTTGAAATATCGATGATTAAAGACAAAAGGATCCTTTTCTATTAAAAGTCTGATATCTCGGTGAAAAATGGTCGTATCGAGGTTTAAAGAAAAGCAAACTGAAGCTGAATAAACAAGCAAAAAAAAACAAACAATTTGCAAAATGTTTTTTGCGCGGTATTTCTTAGGATTGCGTGATAACTGTAGCTCTTAAAAATTTTTGACTAAAAGATTTGAAAACTAGAATTTTGAAGCTTCAAAATGCTTTTTTGCAAATCTCTATAGCAGCATTTCTCACTGAGATACGACGTTTCTGAAATCACTAGAAAATTTGAAAAACTTTTTTGGTCTTTTTATTTTTTCCATTAGTAATCAGCTCCTATTCTGGATATTGGATTGTGGACATTGTATTAGAAGTACCCAGTAAATTTCCTGTAACCTTCTTTGTCATGTTGAGATTGACTTTTAGTCAACCCACTGTTATATATTATTGGAGTATACCTTTCGCGCCTCTTGTGTCTATGTCTGATGTTTGGGTCGTAATGTGAAAGAGTATTGATTAGAGGGTTGAATGACATCGGGATATTTAGGTACAGTTTTTCTGCAGTTGATGTGATGAATCGTTTGATAGTTGGGAGGTCTGAGTCTCCGTGTAGGTCGAAGTTGCGGATGTACCAAGGGGCGTTAAAGGTCATTCTTAGGATTTTGTTTTGGATAACTTGAAGTTTATTGAGGTGTGTCTTTGCTGCATAGCCCCAGGTGGAAGAAGCGTACGTAATTATTGGTCTTATTATGGTTTTATAGAGGAGTAGTTTATTTTCTGACGCAGGGGTTCGTGTGGTCTTTTCAAGTACGTCTTCTGTCGAGGGTCACTCCGACGTATTTAGCTTGTTGTTTCCAGGAGATAGGTCAGTTGTGGGGGTATTCTTCTTGTAAAGATGATTCCTGCGCTCTTTTCTGCATTAATCTCAATACACCATTTGTGGAACCAGTTTCCAATTGCTTTGGTGGCCTCTTTTATTCGTCTGGCGAGCATAGGGGCATCCCTGGATGGGGTCCAAATGGCCGTATCATCTGCATAAAGTGCTAGGTTGGTGCTTTCGGGTGTTGGAAGATCGGAAAAGGAGAGAGAATGTAGGGCGGGAGAGAGTAAGGAGCCTTGTGGGACTCCGCCTGTGATACGTCGCTCTGCAGATCGGATATTTTCAAATTTGACTTTAAAAGAGCGATGTTAAAAATATGAAGCCATGCGTTTTACTAGCTTGCTTGGAACATTTTATATAACAGGCCAGAGTGCCAGACTTTATCAAAAGCTTTGGAGACGTCAAGGAATATGGCTCCTGTGTGGTCGCGATTGTTGAAACCTTTAGTTATATTCAACCAGCCGGAATATTTGGTGGGTGGTGGCATGGCCGCTTTTAAATCCGAACTGTTCGTCTTCTAATATTTGTCTGTCGTTGGTTTCTTGTCTGAGTCTGTGTAGTATGACACCTTCTACTATTTTGCCTAGTGTAGGTAGCAGACTTATTGGTCGGTAGTTCTATGTTAATAATGGGTCTTGATCAGGCTTGTGTATTATGATAACGTCGGCTGTCTTACAGAGGGTGGGGAAATGTCAGAGTCGCAACATGACGTTGGTAATGTTAACCAGTGCGACGATTACTTTTTGAGGAGTTGTTTTAAAGCAGAACTTGGAATATTGTCTGGTCCGGGAGCTGTTCTGGGTTTTGTGTTTTTGATGAGGTTGGTTATTTCGTCGAGGGAGGTTGGGGTAATGGGAGGGTCATCGTCGGCATCTTGTAGTTTGTTTCTAACAATTTGGGGTATTTAAACGGTGACGTAAACGTCTATATCTACATAGTTTGGACTACATTGCCGTTCGAAGTTGTTGGCAAATGCTTCGGCGCGTTTTTCATTAGTGTAAACTAAACCTCGTTCTCCATGAATTGGTGGAATCTTTGCCTTTTTGGTCTTCAGGCATTTTGTTAATTTCCAGAGTGAGTTATCTTACGTATTTAAAGAAGTTAATTTCTTAGACCAGGTGTTGTTACGGTGGTTTTTTATTACACTGCGAATTTGGTTATTGAGCCGATTTAATTCTAAATGGTCTGCTGGATTTAAGGTAGCCTGCCATTGACGACGAGTTCTGTTTCTGTTTCTAATAATTTGTTTTATGGCCGGGGGAAGTAGATCTCTGCCATCAGAGATTATTATTGGATTTGTTGCATGTGTAATGACGTTTTTGAATTTGAATGGTGAGGTGGTCAACTTTGTTTTCCAGTTCTTCAGGGTTGTGTATGGTTGGTATTCTTCCATAATTTGTTTGGATGTGGTTGTGGAAGGCTGGCCAGGATATGGTTTGTCGGTAGGTCGGTGGAGTGTCTTCAAAGTCGCCTAGGTGTAGTAGTACGGGGTTGTAGTCGGAGGTTAGTTCGGGGATAGTAGAGATGTCATAGTTTAGACTTAGCTTTTTCAGCACAGCTATATCTAGTACGTCGGGATGGCCTTGAGCGTGTGGTGAGTGTGGCGTATTGGTTTAAGACGTTGCCTTTTTGGTTTGCTAGCCTGCTGTTCCATGTGTGATGTTTGGCATTTAAATCTCTTTCTAGGATTATTTGTTCGTTGTCATCGAGTAAGGTGTCCAAGTCTTCGTCAGGCAGAGGGCGGTTTAGTGAACAGTAAACTGCGGTTAATCTTAAAGGGCCGTTGTTGGCAGTTCTTACAAAGATGGAGGTGATCTCAATGTGTTGCAGATCGTGGTTTGGACATGGATAATGGTCTATGGTGAAAATTGCAGTTCCTCCGCCTCTGTCGTTTAGTCGGTCGTGGTGTAGTGTAGTGTAGCTAGGGAGTCTTGGTTCAGTTTGCCTTAGGTGTGTTTCGCAGCTGAGTATAACATCTAGGTTGTGGCGTCGGGCAAATTCTAGAAGCTCGAATCTTTGTGTTCCAGACCATTTGTATTCCAGAACGCTATTTATAAGAAGGTTGGTTGTCTTAGTCGTGTAGTCATTAGTGTTTAAGTAGGCCGAGGAGTTTGGGTAACACCTGTAGGAAGGTTGCTGATATGTCTTTATGTGTTAGTGCTTCTAGAGTGAGGAATAACAATTTTTGTAGCAATATTGGGTGGCTGGTATGTGTAGCGTTTCTTAAAAGCTGGTATAGGATGGCGGGGTTTTCTGATTGTATTTCCGGTGGAGTAGGCGTAGAAGTTCTTGTAGCTGTAGTTTGAGATTTTACTATTGCATCATAGTTTTTTGAGGGAGTTTGTACGGTGGTCTCAAAATTCTTGAGGATGGAAGCGGAAGGTAGAGACATGTTTTGGGTTGGCTGAGAGGTTGTTTGTGGGACAGACGGGTTTGCTTTATGTTGTGCGGTTGTACTTTGTTACTGCGTTTGGTGTAACTTGGGAAAGGAAGGACATTCACGGTAGCTAGCTGGGTGGTTTCCCGTGCAGTTAGCGCATGTCGCTGGTTGTTCTTTTGGCTTCGGACATTGAGTGGAATGGTGGTTGGCAGCGCATTTCACACATCGCGGCTCGAAGTGGCAGCCTCTCTGGGTATGCCGGAAGCCTTGGCAGCGGTGGCATTGAGGGATGGAGTCCCTTTTCGTTTTAGGAGTTTCTGTTTTTACTGTTAAAGACAATACTGATTTTATATTCCAAATTTCTTTGTAGTTTCCTGTTCGAATAGGAAGGACAAGCACTAGAGCGATAGGTCGTCTTTTTTTTCCCACATGTAATCGGGAGATATTCAGTACGGGGAAGTCTTGCGTCCGTAGGTCGGCGGCGATATCGTCAGTGGCAATATCCTCGGGGATACCTCTTAGTACCACACGTAAGAGTTTGTCTTCTTTTAATTGATAGGTATAGAAGGATATCTAGTCGTCGTCGAGGTAGTGGATCATGTTATGGTAATCTTCCACGCTGACGGGTTTTACGCTGATGCCGTCAGGGAGGTTTCTAGCTTTTGAAAAGTTTATTTTAAGTCAAGTGAACTCGCTTGAAAGTGTGGTCCATTTGTTTTTCTCTTTGATTATTATAGAGGATATTTTTGTTTATTTTGCAAGGGAAAGAGTATTGAGGTTTAAGCTGGTTTCGTCCATATTGACGTCTTGAAGAAGTTGGAATTGATTTTTGGTTTCGGTTTTTGAAGGGTTGCTTTCTATAGAGCTTTTTGGAGTTTCCACCTGAAACGGGGATAAAATTATACAGCTAATAGCTTAATAACTCTACATTTTGCTTGTTAGCATACGTGCGTATTGTATGTGATAGGGGTAAGCGGTCTAACCGCCCAATGCAAGAATCTATCAGGTAGTAAAGCTAGTTATTACTGCTACCTATTAAAAATTTACTTACATAGTTATATAGTTGGCGTGTTTGCTAAAACCGCAAATGTGTTAAAATTAAAACACAAATACCGTCAAAAGAAAAAAAAAGTAAAAGCTTCTCTTAAAACAAACGGTTAAAAATAGATACACGAGGCATTTTTCGAATGCCTATGGCGGTGCTATTGCTTTAAAGGATCTAAATTACACTCTTATTGCGAGACGAAGAACGGGGTTCAACTTAAAAACTTGTGTTTTACACGCTTTCGAGTAAAGTTTTAAAAGAGGCGAATTAAATTTGTAATGCTACACAAAATTCGGTTTATTCTTTGTAAGTTAGCTTGAAAATGAAGCGAGCGTGAGCTTTGTAAGTGTCAGAGACAATATTTCAAGTTTCGGTTTACGGTTTTCGTTCCCCTGTCTAATATTACAGAGTGGTTAACTATTTTTCCTTGTGTGTTTTTGAAAGCTTTATACGGAACGTTTTGTAAAGGTTTATTGCAATTCAAGTTTTACGGATAAAAAAGTCGCTTCCTTTATAAGGTTCCCCCTTACCTTAATTCAATATAGATTAAAATTCTTTTTTGAAGGATATATACGGGCTTGCTAACATAAATGAATTCCTCTTAAAGCGAAACGGTTTCCATTAAAGAAGCTAATTCTATTAGACTGTTACTAAAAATAGTAGAAATATGAAGAGGTATTTACATCTCATACTTTTGACAGTTATATACTGTTTAAGATATATCTCAGGTTAACTTGCAGTCTTGATCAGTGTGTCTTTAGTTTTGTTAGTTTATTAGTTTTATTAAATTGGATTTTATTATCGTGCACTAGCTCTCAAGGCAGACTTAACTTTGCGAAAGCTCTATTTAATAAATCAGAAATTAGCTAAAAGTAAGATTGGCTTTTGTTAAATTCAGAAAACCAAACTGATTGTTGATTGGATTTGATTTACTCTATAAGTAAAGACAAACATTAATATTATCTCCCCACAAATAAAGTTTCAAAGATTTGTGCAAGCATTGACTACCATATGTTACGTGCCAAAATAAACTTTGAGACACAGGCTTATAATCAGCGACTAGAAGGCACGAAGAATTAAGTTCGCTGATACCCAGACTAGCAGACAGTCGAAGGTTCGAAATGCCTACTTACCACTGAAATAGCTCCAAATCGATATTATTAGAAGGCGCCACCATGGATTCAGCCAGATCACAAAATTCAAAAGGACCATAGTCCCTCTTAAATTGGCAACAGCTTTACAAATACTTACTTAGACTTTCTGAAACAAAAGCTTACTCAAGCCGTTAAACCGTCTTATACAAAAATATTTTTAATTCACTCTGAATAAATGTTTCTCAATTAAATTTGGAATATTCAAATTGAATCATCAAATCTTTTTCTTTGGATCACTCGGTATATCAAGGTTTTTGAATCACCCGATATTTTCTTTATTAATGAAATTTAATATAACTGCATCAAATTAGTCAAATACTTGGGTGACTTCAATATTTTCACTCAAACCAGTGCATAAAATTACAATAATAAAACTATCCTTCAAGCTACAAATCTATTAAAAAAATAAATCAAAAAAAAGAAATAAAGGTTACGTAACATAAAACAAGCAAATAAAATACAAATAAAACAAACAAACAGTTGATTATACAAAAACAAAGTCTTTATAGAATAAACGTCAACAATTGTATTAGATCTACGACGCAGAATTCTGGTCAATGACGCTAGAGTGGTCAAAATGTCTTTGGGCAGCTGCCTTTGGCCATCCTTGTGTACAGCTTGAGTGTCATACACAACCAGACACTGATTTTGACTTATGATACTAAAACGCAAGCTTTTCACTCGACACTAAGTACAATCATACATTTTATAGTTTTAATTGCAATTATGCAAAAACAATTGTTGTGTAGAATACAAATGTTTTGCCTTCAGACATTGACAAGTTCATCCAATTGCAACCATTTCATTATCCAAAACGAAATTTCTTGAGATTTAACACCTACTAGAATCCCGAGAGTACTGTTTTTATCATCTACGCAAAACTGCAAAAAACACTAGCAATCATTTTTATAGTCTGCAGTAGTTGTCTAAATAATATTCTATGTATTCAGTTTCTTTGATATTTTGCTGAAATGTAGCCAGAACATATAATAAAATAATTCCTCCAAAACAGTAGTTTCTAACTCTTTCTAATTTTGGTATAAATGCTTGTACGAACTAATAAGATTGCAAAATCAAGAAAATTGGTAAAATTGTTAATTGACATGATTTTGGGGAAACATCTAACAACGATCTATTCAGTTATTCCTAAGCCATTGTTTGGTTAGGAATTTCCTATAGCATTTATGAGTTTATTCCAAAGATTTTTGATTTAGTTTGATGAGTTTGCTTTACGCAGCTTCTCTTTTGCATTTGTTTTGTCAGTTAAAGGTAATTAAATTAATAGCACAAAGCCGACAATGAGTTTGAATTAATTAGTATAGCGCTTGTTTGTTTTTACTTACGAAATTCGACAGAGAACTGTCAACAAACGTTTGAATGGCGTCTACTTCAGATCTTATAATTTTTGTTAGGAGGTCTTATCATTGACTGGATCGCTGGGTGTCGTCATGTACCAGGCGGGGAAGTTCGAAGAGCGCCGTTTTGTCACGGGATCCAACTCTTCTCTCGCCGCACAGTGGTCGGAAATCCCGAAATCCGGATCAAATTATAAAAACGTTCTACGTCCACGAAGATTTACATATTGGGGTTTTCAAGGTCACTGATTACGATTTAAAAGTGAAAATTTAACAATTTAAAATGACGGATCCAATATGACGCACAATTTTTTTTGAGTACTCGATTGGGCTGAAAATAAATTCCATCATATTTCTGAGGTCGTTAATTACAACTGTAAAGTCAAAGTTGAAAAATTCAGAATGTAGGATTTAATATGGCGGACAAAACGTTTTTGAGTCGCTTAATTTTAATTAATTTAAAAAAGCGAAACATTGATCCTACACCTTTAATTTTCTATTCAGTTTTAATTTGCATGAACTCCGATACTCTCACATTTTGAAATCTGGCGGAAGGATTGGACTCTTCCTAGGCAAGGGGGGATTGCGAAAGACGTTGTACAATCAACAGGTTGGTTGTAATATGGTTGATTATAATTTTGGGATGAAAATTAGATTTCTTCGGTGGAGTCTGAATAAATATTGTGCTGGCTAGTTTGTTCCAGTGTTGTGAATTTCTTTTTAGCCTTTGGACCTGCAGAAAAACAAAGATTCTCAAATGATTCCCCATATGCAATCGTTATAAGGGTGAGTCCATTAATGGTTTGCGAAGTTGCTTCAAGTGGAAATTCTATCGTTACCATCAGAAAATCCAGAATAAATCGAACTTTCTATTAATCTGAGCTATGAATTCAACAGAGGTGTTATCGTAGATAACTTCACAAAGATGTATACAATGTACTGGATCAACGATCAAAACTCTATTAAACTGCATTAAATGTAGATCCTCAGAGGCACGTGATAAAGCCAGGAGGTACATACATATCTGTGAGTTAAGCTGTGTTTTGTTTTAACGTTTATTTTGTTTCTAAAACTTGTTCATACGACGAGGTGAAACTTGTTGTAATGCTGCGATGTGGTGACATTTATTGGTTTTTTAATAAATTAGTGGTTATTGTTAAAATCCACTTGTTTTAACCATTAAAGAATATTGTGAATATCCATTTGTGTATTGACAATTAGTTCCTATGGATGATATCCATTTATTCAATGATTTAATTGTATTCCAAATTATGAATATCTATTTGTTTATTGAAAATTAAGTTACTATTTTTGATGTTTATTTATTTGTTAACCTAGTTATTAATTAAACTAGGGTGACGTCACTTCTATTTGGTGAGGATTATTTAAAATTAAAAAGGTTTTTCACTCGTGTTGAAGAGTTGTCCTCTTTTTTTATTTGTTTTTTGTGTTGTTGTGTTTTTGCGATAAACATTTTGATTAAATAAAACTATTGTGATGATATTAAAAATGTAAATGTGATGATATTAAAAATGTAGTGATAGTTGAAAATGATAAAAAAAGAGAGTATAAAAAAAATTTTGTTTTTTTGTTTGATAAATGTAATGACAGTGAAAATAAATAAATTAATATTGTCAAGAAAATAGCGTTTTAATAAAAAAATTAAGAACCACACGAAGAAAAATAAGGACTCTGAGAAAAAGAGCTCTCCATATCATAACATAAAAATGGCGCCCAACGTGGGAGGGCAAGTTGAATAAAAGACATAATTATCATTTTGTTAGTTGTCTGTTGGTAGTGGAAAGATGTCAAAGCGAGGTAAATCGGTAGATAGTAGAAAAAGGGACAAAAGAGAGGAAGAAAATATTGAAATTGAACAGATGAAAGAAGAAAGTATAAGTATGGAGGAGACCATGGGAGATGTTGAAAAGGGAGATAAAGAGCAAAAAGAAATAAGACAACAACAACCAGATTTACTTAAAATATTAATAGAAATGAAACAAGACCAAGATAAAAGATTTGAAGACCAAACTAAAAGATTTAAAGACCAAACTATAAGAATAGAAGACCAAACTAAAAGATTAGAAGAGATTAAACAAGATAATACTAAAAGATTTGAAGAAATCAATCATAATCAAGAGAAAAGATTTGAAGAAATTAAAAGAAATTTTGAAGACCATGAGAATAGATGGGATAATATTGTTAAAAACATGAGAGGTAAAATACAAGAAGAGGTGAAAAATAAGATAGATGAATGTCAGAATGAAATGCGTACGAAAATAGAAAGACGCCAAGAAGAAATTATCAACATGTTACAAATAAGGGATGCAGATATAAATGAGAAAATTAAGGAGCAAGAAAAAGAACAAGAAACTACCAGCAGAATGTGAAAATAGAATTAGAAAAAATAAACAAAAATGTTGAAGAGAAATCAACAGCAGGTAATCATGGACCAAGTCATTATTGTATATTAGATAGCGGGATTCAAAATATGGCAAAATTCTCGGTAAACCACAAACAAATAAATCCAAAAGAAAGAATTAACAGTTTACCAATAAGAAAGGCAAATCTTAAAAATAAGATAAAGAATAATTACAAAAAAGAAAAAAATTATCAAAATAAAAATAATAATAAAGAAAAATTGAAATGCACTATTAATTGGCAGAATAAACTAAGAAGAGCAAGAAAAGCGGAAAGAAGAAACAAAATAAAGATGACAATGGAAAATAAAAGGTTGGAGGGGATCAAAGTCAAAACAAAATCTAAAAATAAGACTAGAAAGAAAAATAAGGAATCGAGGTATAAAATATTTAAGAAAGATAGTAAATCCAAAATAAGGATTGAAAAATATAAAATGATAATGAAAGAACATTTAAAGAATTTACTATCAGGAGTCAGAGAGGAACAAAGAAATTACAAATACAGAAAAAGAAAGAAAATCAAAGAACTAGAATAAATGCTACAAGAGAATGTTAAAGTAAAAATTAGAAGTCAATGTTGACAAAAATAACCAAAGAAGAATAGGGAACATTGCGTATTAGGTTTGACAAGAAGGTATGAATGATGCTTGAATGAATGTGTTAAAGATAACCATAATGAGCTAAATACTTATTAATGAAGTATTATTAAAATGATGATAATTATGAAGATTGAATATGAAGTTAGTAGAATAATAATGATAATAATAATAAATAATTAATGATATGATTGATAATATTAAAAGAAAAGGTCAAAATATGATCCTTAATATGAATAAGTAAAGATAAAATATGATATTGAAGTAGATAAATGAGGCAGGGAATTAAGTTATATGAAGAAAACGTTACTACTAGAGAAAATAATTTTTGCAATTTCTTAAGAAGTTGTAGAAAATGATTTGTATGAATGCAGCATGAATGAAAGCTAGTTGGAAAATAGAGGAAAATAAGGGAGAAATAGGAAGGAAATGTGAAATAAAATGAAAATATCGAATATTGAGTTAAAAAAGACAATAAAAAAAAATCCTGTATAAAATGTTAATAATGCTAAGTAAACTTATAAAATTTTAAATTGTTATTCTGTTGAAATAATGTAATGTCAAAGTGACAATTAACAAATGTCAAAAATGACAATTAACTAATGTCAAAAAAAATGAATGAATGACAGTTGCCTAATGTCAAAATGACGTTCGACAAATGTCAAAGTGCAAGACCGTCAATTCAAATAATTAAGGTTAGAATAAAAACATAAAATAAAACACCATTAAAAAAACAGATTATGTATATCATGAAACAAAACAATATCTATTATATTACATAAGACAAATAAAAGAAACAAAGATCAAATTGTAATGGAATTCACAATTGAGTTTATTTTAGTTAATATTAATCAAAATTTAAGCTATAGTATAAAACGCTTAAAATTTATATTAATATGGAGGGAAAATGTGATGATTTTTTTTTGTTTAATAAATGTAATGACAGTAAAAAATAAAAAAATTAATATTGTCAAGAAAATAGCGTTTTAATAAAAAAATTAAGAACCAAACGAAGAAAAATAAGGACCCTGAGAAGAAGAGCTCTCCATATCATAACACTATGTTTCATTTTTTTGTGTCTTATACTTTATTGATAAACACCACAACTGTTTTGGAATTTTGAGTTTTTCTTCCAATTTAAACAAAAAGGCTCTGGCGTCCAACAAATTATTATTGATATCCTTAATGTTTTGGTTGGTTTAAGATATAATTTAAATAACAGACCTGTGGTTTGTTATAGTATTGCTAAATCCCAATTTACTTTTAAAACTATCTGACACCCACGGCCCATAATGAGATGAGTCATCATGGTTTCAAATAAGCATTAAAGTTATTTGGTGAGTAACCTTTAAATTAGAAATACGTTTTTAAATACTGTTACACACTTTAGCAAAATAGGATTGGCAATTATAGTTGTCATCAGCACTGAATAAGAAATATAAAATGTTCTGTTAAGAATAATTGATATAGTGTACTATTTTATTAGAACACTCTGTATTTTAAGTTTCTTGATAAAACCGTAGCTATTTATATAATTTTTAAAGTTTCAAGAACAATGTTTTTAGGTAAGTTACGGATTCCATTATAAAAAAATAAACTGTATTTGTCAAAAACAGTAAAACTCGAGAAAATGATTGCATAATTGTACCAATTTCATCTACCCTGTACACTCTAGGGGTCTAAATCTTACTGTCACATAATTAAATTCTTTGTCGCAAAGAACGAGTCGAGAAGCTAAAAAGATTTTTAAAAAACAGTTGAATATCGCTAGATCAGTTAGGATTACACATTTAATAAATGCTATGGGGAGTTCTAAGAAAATATAAAAATATACTGGGCGTTCTAACAAACTATGCATGGAAAATATCGTCGTTATTCGTAAAACTATCAAAGAACGTTACTAATTAAAGTTGTAGAAAACTATATTTTCTATGTTTAAAAATTGTTTGCAACTATACAATGTGTTCCATAAAATTGTGCCATACTGACCTTCAATATTTTAAATGAAACACTATATTTTGATATTTCTTTACACTTGGCTTATTGCTAGTTACATTAATATAGCCCTACGGAAGTTCAAACTTAACCGTTTTAGTGCCATTTAATAATTTGTTTTGAAGCTTTCCTAAACGCCTCGACTCGCCCTGGCATAAATAAAAAACAAAATTGGTAGTATTTTACTTTCATAAAAGAAAAGTAATTTTTACTTTTTTAAAGCCATTATTCGAGTTTGTTATTTGAACGAAAAGCACAATTTGTTATTTCTCTTGATTTTTTCTAAATGGAATGCTCTGAAATTATTTTTGCAATTTAAGAAAGTAGGAAATCAGCTTTCTTTTGATATCAATACAACCAATTCTTTTCTGTTATATAGGGTGTATATTCAAACATTAATTTTGAGTTTTCGTTTTATTCATAAACCTCGTTTGCTGTAGGTTCTAGTATCCAATATACTACATTCAACAAGTGGGCGTTGAATTTTCAACAAAACATTTGAGATTTAATGTTTGAACATCCACCCTCTATAGCAAAAAACTATTTGTTTAAAACAGGTAGTTTGTAATATTAAATGAAAGCTGGCTTGACGCTTTCTCAAATTGGAATAACAGATACAAGGTGTTACATTTAAGAACATACAGAGAAATACTGGTTCTTCATTTTTGATTATCTGTATAATAAAAATTACTTTCATAACATATTTTGATATTCCTGCAAGTAACGACACTGTTTTACAATTACAGACTGTTGAAGACCCTGTATAGTACAAGAAGATATCCCCTTTCACTAAACGTAGCAATCTGAATATTAGCAACAACGCACTTGTGACCTTACTTGTAAATGTTACTATCTACGTTTTGTACGTTTATTCTAAGAAAAAACAAAATTCTACTTGTATCCTCTAAACCTTCCTGTTGAATATCTTTTAAGGCCAGCAATAAAGCATTTTATATCTTTAAAACGGTACCCTGTAAATCACAATACACAAACAATGTTATGGTGTGTCTTTAGTATTCTGCTTTTTCTAACGACCTCTCTTTTATCAGACACTTATTTTGAAGCACGTTTTCCATTTTCATCATACCATTCCCTGGGTACACTGTAAAATTTGTATAATGTTTAGTACGGTCATAAAAGGCAACCAGACAGACAGAAAGAAAAGAAAATCATTCGCCCTGCTTTGCATTCATATTTTCCTTATAGATGCATTCACGTATTTTCTTAAAACTTTTATTGTTGTAAATGTACATAAATCTGCATTCCAAGGTCATAACTGTTTTACATAATACACGAAAAAATATCAAGTAAACATAGTAAAGACTTTTACAACCTGAACTCATGTAACATTTTTGATCTTATACCGCAATAACGATGAAACCAAAACGAATATCAAGTCCTTGACGAAATTTAACTTCTGAAGGCGAACACAACGTGGCTCGATTCTATCCATAAAGTAAACAAATCGATGTATCTTCCTAAAATAAAAATTCACTTCTATAACAGCTTGCGTTTGCTGTTAGTCTAAACACTTGATGTAAAGGAATTTGAATCCCCTCATCGTTTTTAAAGAAAACATTTACGTACATATAGCTGAACGTCAGAGCATTGTCGAGTTACAGCTTGAATAACAAAAATCCCGTGGTACGATAGTAATCAAGTTTTTGTCACTTTCTATTTAATGTTATTATTTATTAAGATTTAGAAACTTAATACAGGCCTATGTTGAAGTAAGACATTAGCGAAGGGATTTTCGTGTCAGAAATATTATTTCTCATCTGCTTTTCAAAACTTTCTGCGAAAAGAAAGTGATTTTGCTGGAAGCTCTTAATGGTATTAGCGTAACCCTTTTGAAAAGCAACAGAGTTGATGTTTTTCATGGCACGACTTTAATATTTAGTGCTACTAGGTGCTTCTTTATGGAGATTTAACGGAAAATATGTTAATAACTCGTGAAAAATTAAAATCAACTCGTAATTTTATTTTATGAGTTTATTCCGGAATGCCACAAACAGCTTTATTCTTGCTTAATCTGTAATTCCTTTTACAACAGAAATGCTATTAAGTGGGAATAAAGTAATCTCTCTACAACAAAAACAAAAGTAGGGAAATCCTTTGAAAATTTTGATTTTTCTGTGTTAACCAAGGAATTCTACTGGAGGTAACTTATGTAGTTCAAATGTGGTGAGACGTAAATGTGTGTATTATTACTACTATTAAAATGTAGTAAGCCACTATATTATACTTGCCGTGTTTATAAGCACAATAAGGCTCGACAAAACGTTTAATGACAAAGTTAGACATGACTTCACATTAGTTTGCATATAAACTCCTAATTTATTTACGTTATTATATGCTAACTATTCATCAGAGAAACAATATCATCAAGCTCTGAGATTATAACGTGAGCAACATCTCTGAACAGGGTAACTCATTTCCATAAAAGGTAAAAAAAGCTTTTCCTAGTATCAAGTCTTTTCCTAATGAAGAATTTATATAACTTTATTAAAGAGTAATGCATATATGCATTTTCATTATTCAGCTTTATTTATCAATTATCATTATATGCTAATTTGACTTGCTATTTTATAATCTACCTTAGATCGGATTTTAATTAATGTAAAAGTGTTACTCATAGGTCATGAAAGGCGTATGAATGAAAACATATCTCTTGATGAAATTAACTAATGCGCACTACTTGCAAATTGCTCGTTGACATACGCGCACACCATCTACGAGGGTGGTCTGAAAAGTTTCCGACCTAACAAAGATACAAGACATTTTTTCTGAAATTTTTTTTTTATTTTTCAACATAGTCTCCTTGTAACTCTACACACTTCTCCCAGCGATGCTCCCATCTCTGTAACCCGTCCAAATAGTACACGGCATTTATCTCTGCAAAATAATTGTTCACGAAGGGGATTGCCTCTTCATTTGACGAAAATCTTTGTCCTCCGAGCGCAATTTTTAGATGAGGGAACAAAAAGAAGTCGTTTGGGGCTAGATCTGGTGAGTAAGGCGGATGGTCAAGCAGTTCAAACCGTAATTCCTGGATTTCCGCCATGGCAACCGCTGAGGTGTGAGACGGTGCGTTGTCTTGGTGAAACAGGATTTTCTTTTTCTGCAAATGTGGCCTTTTTTTAGCAAGTTCTGCTTTCAGCTTGTCAAGTAATGATGCATAGTATGCTCCTGTAATGGTTTTTCCTTTTTGAAGATAATCGATTAAAATAACTCGATGACTATCCCAAAAAACAGTCGCCATCACTTTCCCAGCCGAAAAAAACAATCTTTGCTTTTTTTGGAGCCGGTTCCCCCTTTGCAGTCCACTGTTTGGACTGTATTTTTGTTTCGGGCGTATAATGGTGTATCCAAGTTTCATCTACAGTAATTAATCGGCGCCAAAGCTCGGATTTATTTCGCCTAAACTGCGCCAAAAGAGCGTTGGAAATATTCATTCAAACACGTTTTTGGTCTAACGTGAGCAAACGCGGCACCCAACGCGCGGACAGCTTTCTCATGCCTAAATGTTGATTTAATATGTGACAAACACGTTCTTTTGACATGTTCATAACCTCTGCTATCTCTCTTACTTTAATTCGGCGGCCGTGTAGCACCATTTGGTGAACTTTGGCGATGTTTTCGTCGGTAGTTGCAGTTTTTGGACGTCCCGAACGTTCATCGTCTCCCAAGCTCTTACGGCCACGTTTAAATTCAGCAGCCTAAAATTTCACTGTGGTAAATGATGGTGCAGAGTCCCCATACACAGAATCCAAATCATCTTTTATTTGCGAAGGCGTATTGCCTTTTAAAAACAAATATTTAATGACAGCTCGATACTCGATTTTGTCCATTTTCACAAAAAAACTCACATCAACTCACTCAAACGACTGTTACATAAAAACTGCGCGTCTAAAATGGCTGAAACTTTGGTGAGTAACTGTCAACAGATGAACAACGAAATTCAGTAGCTTTTATTTACGAGTGCTGCCATCTTCACGTTGAGGTCGGAAACTTTTCAGACGACCGTCGTATGTATAGAAACACAGTGTGATCCAGAATTCTCTTTGCCATTCCACTTACAATTTAAACTTCTTAATTCTTCCCAAATCGATTTTTTCATTCTGGTTAGTTCTATATTTATATATTCGAAACTTTACAAATCGACTTTCATTATCGATTTTTGAAATAATGATCCCTTTTGCGGAATATAAAAGAGACCATAATTCAATTTATTGAACTACGTGTCGATCATCGTGTCAAATCTACCTAGAAATCTCTAGATTTTTTTGAGATAAAAGTTGATTTTGGCAGTGGATCCTTCCGTAGCTACCCTTGTCCGTGAGATCTACCGTCCCGTCTAGTTAGGCTCGCTGGCTACAGACACCCTTTCCACTGTTAACTCGGGTTTCATTGCCCTGCCACACGTTTTTGTACTATGGAGGATCGGGACTGCCAGCATCGAGTGCAATACGCTTTCTTTCCTCGCGTTTCAAAATCTTCTCCGAGTGCATTGAAAGTAGAAACGCAACTTCAAAGCCCCTTTCAGCCTACGGAGGTGGGGTTTTAAAAATACATTTGTATTCACCGACCTCACTTACGCATCCACTATGTTCCTCCTCCGTTACAGCTAAGGTCGCCCTCGACAGACAATACATATCAAATTATATATATATTGTCTCTGCTCGAGTTGCCACGTCTAAGCCTCGTCTTCAACAATTCACACCTTAAATATAAACAACACAAACGACCCGCCAATGTCGACTCCACTATCTTCATTGCCAGCCATATCTACACATCTTAGTCGGTACGATACGAGCACCAACAAACAATATAATCCAATGACATGTGAACCGTCTTCACTACGCTGCGTTCTCCACCACAACATAAACACCGGCACCTCCAGTTGTTCATTCCACACAATAAAACATTTAGTTTCATTTAACATTTACTTTATTAATCAGCTCGCAGTCGATTCATAAGCTGTTTTCTGGTAGTAAATTTATTTTTCGACGTCAAGGGGATTCAGTTTTTGATTTGCAATGCCTTATTCAAATGCTGAAATTGCCGATATGGTTTTCATGTATGGTCATGCCAACGGGAATGCTTTGTAAGCACGTCGCTTTTATAGAGAGGCTATTCCCAACCGTCATCTGCTTTTGCATGTGATGTTTGGAAACGTTTACCAACTGTTGAGAGATAGTGGTTCATTTGCAAAATGTGCCTACGATAGCAGACGTCCAAGGTCAACCTGTACGCCTGAGGGTGAAGAACAAATTGTAGTAATAGTAGATGAAAAGTAGGCCTCTTGTTTGGAGAAGTCTCCATCATCAACTTTTATATCCGTATCACATCTAACGGGTACAAGTCCTTACTCATTCTGACAACCAAGCAAGACTGATAGCAAGAGAGGAGATGTTAGAATCCTTTTTTTTACAGAGTTAGAGACGGCTGGATGTTTATGCATGAAGCCACTTGGTAAATGTTGCTTAGGCTTGCAAAGCTTACAGTGATCGACAAGGCAATAGTACAAATGAACTATAGTTTCAGAAGTCTTTCTAACTAGCAGATGACTAGCTGTTGGTGCATTAAGAGTCGCCAGCCTTCTTGCTGGTCTGTGCTCTGGCTACAAAGGGAACGTATTGTAAAGGCATAACCAAAAATTAACATTCCGCATTCCTTTCCAGAATCGTAAAAATACGTAGCGGGGTCCCTTTGATCACAAGTGCGGGGCTTCTTTGTTCTCTATCAAAGTGGCCCCGTAGTTTGCATTTTGAAGACTTTCTGCTATTTAAGTTAATTATGGCGGTTTACTTTGCTTCAGATGGTACGAACATATAAAAGGAAACTCGGAACTCGGAATTATAAGACTTATACCGAAGCACAACTTGAAGAAGCCCTTCAGAAAATTGCTGATGGGCAATTATTTATGAGGCCCGCAGTTACCGAATACAACATTCCATTTGGTACATTAAATAAAAACTTTCACGGCAGACATACACGTACTGATGGTGAACAACTTGCCTTGTCGACTGCAAAAGAAGCTGCTCCTATAGATGCTGCGGTCAAGTGTGCCGATTAGGGGTGCCCACTCGATTTACTTGATTGGAGACTGCTTACAGGTACGGACGAGTGGTGGGCAAGTTAAAAGTAACATCCCTCGTAAAGATTCGGCACTAAGTTTTCTAAAAAAGGCATACAACAGAAGTTGCTCAACGCCTTGCCAGTAACATTAATAAAAGTCGCTCAGCTATTTCTAGAGAAGCTATGGAAACCTATTTTGCAAATTTAAAGCAAACACTGGAAGGTAGGTATACCAGCCACAAATGATGATCCCGGAAAGACCCGTGCTTTATATCGCAGGGGTGTCAAATATCACTAGAAAATTTTAAACCATTTTTAAAGCAACACCACGATTATGGTTTGTGGATCTGCAGACGGGATGTTGCTACCGTCTTACGTAACTTATAAAAGTGAACACTTATACAATACCTGGAAGGAAGGAGGTTCAGGGTCAACCCTGTTGTGACAAACCTTGCTGCATTAAAGGACGCAGGTTTAATAGAACCTCTTATGGTAGGATAGATGCCAACACTTTTCGAGATAGGTTTGAAACAAGCTTTATGCCATACGCAAGGCGTTTAGAAGGACGAAAAGTATTAATCGGTGATAATCTGGCATCACACCTCAATGACGACGATTAAACTGACCTCATCTTACGATAGTTAGCTTTTCTAAAAAGAGAAGTTAATTTGATGTGAGATATAAATTTTGAATCGTCAGTTTTTTAAAAATTATATTGCCATTTTGAATTTTTAAAATTTCGTTTTCATCAGCATCCATTTATTTCTAACATGGTAGCAGAGGGTTGTTTCTGGAAGTGAAGAACTTGCTTGTTGGATACATTTTTTTTAAAATGTGAAAGGATTTTTTATGTAGCTAACGGTGAACTAATGTAATAATAAAACCTGACGATGCAAATGATGAAAATTCCCAGATGCACTTGAAACATGGATCCAGTTAAATAATAAAACAAAAAGTCCGTTATTTTATCGCTTGATGATAAACCGCTTCTTAGTGTTAGTGGATGAGAGACGCAAAAGAAATTTGCCAAAAATTGGAACTGAAACTGAAGAAAGTACATATTCACGTTTTAAGTCATAAATTTCATAGTACTGAATGGAAATGGTCTGACCCATTTAGCAAAATTCGATGAAGTGCAAACAAACGACGAGTCGAAATGATACCAACATTGCAACTGTGATGAAGCCAAAATTAAAGATAAATACGTCACAAAGTACACCAGAAATTCTAGAAGCATCCACATAAAACCAGAACATGGTAACCATGCCGTGCTACAAAGAATGCGAAGACGTTTTTCCTGCGGAAAGACGGGCGTCTTTCTAAAGAATGTAAAACTAGTTTAATTTGTTTTAGGTGTAAGGAGAAAAATGACAGATCTGGTGAATGTCCAAATACAAATACCATAAAAGCAATGGCAGTGCGATGTTTCCAGCTACAACACTTTTGGCGGCAATTTCAGAGAGTACTAGAGAAGTGAAAAAAGTGGTTTCATTCAAAGGGAATCTTGATGAGTTTGTCTTCATAACTGTTGTTGGTCAAATGAATTGCTACAAATGGTACATTGATTTATTTTGTCACAAATTAAAGAAACTGATATGCTTATTTTTAATTATTTAAAACACCAAGAACATAGATATTGCTAGAAATAGGGTGTAGATTCAAGCATAAAGCAGTGAACGGATATCTTCTGGCACGAAAGTATCCCGGCAAGTATTTATTCCCCGCCATACACGTAAAATTGGGGTTTCGACTTTGCTTAGTTTACAATATCATGTAGTAACATAATATTGAGCTGGTTATAACCTCTAATCCAACCTCTAACCTAACCTCTAACCTAACCTCTAACCTAACTTCTAACCCAACCTCTAACCTAACCTATAACCTAACCTCTAACCTAACATTTAATTTAACCTCTAATATAATTTTAAGGGCAGCAATGGGCAGAATGATACATAGAAGATGTTTGGTCTTGCTCACACGGAAGCTTACTTAATTTGTTTTTAGTGAAACAAGCTGGATGAGATTATCAATCTGATTATCCAGAAAATAAACTTTATCGGTTAGCTATAAAAAAAATTGTTGCCAAAAAAGATTATGCATTATTAGTGAAGCACCTCACACATACTCAAAGCTTAGCACAAAAAAGTTGGGCATCAAAATAAATGTTACGCCCAGAATCGGTGATATCGATTTGAAGATTGACGGTGAATTCTGTGAAAGATGTGTGTTTGGCAAACATCAGCGACTCACTTTTGATGAGAGAGCTGAAAGATCTACTGTACAGACTTCAGGAAATGATCCGAAGGCTTGTGTTGATGTATTGCTGAGATTGCAGCCTCACAATCTCTTTAAGGTGGTAAAAAAGGCTTATACCGGCAATACATTTTTATCGAGTACAACCAAGTGAATGATTAATACTGTTTTATTAAGTTTCCAACGTTCCTTTTTATACACAATTGACATGCTGACATAATAACAAATTCCAAACTGGGTAACACAAAGAAATAACAATTCTGCAAAATAGGCAGTTATAACATTATTACAAGTATCACATTTTAACAATATAAGTATTCTGTATTTACTATATTTTACACATCTAGGTTATCTTTTTAATGACCTAAACCTTTTGTATTTACTATGTAGCATCTTTATGAAGTAAGGTGATATACTTTTATATTGCGTGAACCAGAATTTGCAACTTGTGCATTATTTTCTTTATGAAACGCAATATGTGTACTGTAAGTGTTTTGCAATGACCTACAATATTGAAATGTTTATTTGATTTAATTTTGTAGAAAATTGAAATTATGTTTTAAGAAGAAAATCATCTGTTTAATCTAAGATTAAACATACTGGCGTCTCCAGAAGTTTTTTGATATTGGAAAGATGTTAATTGAAGCAAGTTTTACTTAAATTGTAGGAGTTGAATCCTTGAAAATTGGAGACTTGACGTTAGTAAATAATTCAATGGAGTCTTTGATAAAATGATAAAATGAGGAAATAATTAAATTTGGTTTTGATAATTGGTGACCCCAAAGTTTGGTAAATTGATTGACATTTCCACTTCTTTTTTTCGCCATGAAGCCTAAAATTGAATTTATAAATTGATTAATGTTGTTGTGGCTTCTTGTTTTGTGGGTTTCACTTTCTACCGACCGACTGATTGGAAGTTGTATGAGTTTTAGACCCATTGCTTTGCTTCTTCCATGTTTATTCAAACACTTTCTCTTTTCTTTCTTAAACGTAATTGAGCTCCAAACTCTGCAAAGGGGCGTAACTCCTTTACAAAGCTGGCCGGACTCTGCTGCATTGTGAGCAGTTTTACTTTCTTGTCCTTCAGCGGCCTTGTAACTGCGTTGTCCTTCAGCGGACGTTGCTTCTGGTACAGCTTATGTAAGCTGCCTTGTGTGTGCACCCGCTTCTTGTGACGAGTGCTAAGTAGGTGCAACTTTGATAAACTGCCTTTCTTTGTTGAAGCGTCCTCCAACTGTTGCTGCGATTACTTGCGTTTTCTTCTTTTCTCGAGAGTCCCTTGTGGCGGACTGGTCTGTTGAATCCTAAATAGGATTTCTTCCCCGCTCGTGGTCGAGGATATATGAGCTCTTGTCTCTTGCAGCGGTCGTTAATTGTTGTGGGTCTATAATTAGTGGATCTTTTTTTGTGGCAAGGCAGAGGAGCGTTAATTCTCGGCCTCACTGGGATGATTTGACACAGCTACAAGAGGGCACTTTGCAGCGCACGAGATTGCTGCATCGTGTTGATCCCACAAGCGACCATGTCATCCATCTTGTTAGTGTTTGAAGACGATCGGTCTGCACTTCTTCGCATCTGTTGGTGGTTTTGGAACTTCTTATCTTCTGCCAAGCTTACATCTACAACGAAATCTACAAGGGCAGAAGATAAGAAGTTCCAAAACCACCAACAGATGCGAAGAGCTGTTGCGGGGAGAAAATGCGCTAGCATCTTTCCCTTTCCTCGGATTTTGAACATCTTTTCCATGATGCTCCATGTGTAGAGTGAGCTTGGTCGATATAGTGGCTGTGGAGACCATAGTTGTTTACAAGCAAATTTATACCCACATACCAAATTTGGAAACAATTGGTACAATTCGACTTTTTTAAATTTCAGGAAGTTATACTCTATGTAACTGCCAACTGACAACACATTTTTACAAACAAACTGTAAATTCGTGATTAGCTTCTGAAAAATGTGTTGAGTCAGGTGGTAGTTACATAGAATAAAATTTCCTAGAATTTAAAAAAAATCGAATTGTGCGGATTGTTTCCAAATTTGATATGTAGGTATAAATTTGAAGATTCTTGAAACAGAATGTTTTGCATGGTACTAGCTGGTTTTGCGTATTGATTTCTTTTCCTTACAAAGTATTTACTAGTATTTCTAACAAGAATAGGGCGCATTTTCTATTATAACAATCTTTACTAGACGGACTTTATTACTTGAAATATACCGGCGCGTTTTAACCACAAAGTAGTAATAAGTAAAGTTGTTATGTTTATCTAAGCTAAAACAATTTTGAATTAAGTATTTAGTTTTCTGATTGCTGAATGCTAAGAAATAAGTTGTGCTACGAGTGAATTTGTAATAGAATTTATTTAGAGTTGGCTTTGGAAGTTCTGTAATTTGTAAATGTTAAAGTTTTCCAAAACATGACCTAATAGATTGCTAAACTTGGTTTTGTGTATTAGATATGGATATTTAATATTTTTACTGGTAATTTTAGATGATGATTTTGATGCAAATTAACAAACTGTGCAGCTTACAAATTAAAATACAAAACGAGATAAAATTCTCCATTATTAGGTTTATTTAAAACTTGATTGGTTCATTATTTGGATTTTATTCCAAAGTATCACTTTTATATACGAACAAAATAATGCTGTAAATTCATCCAAACATTATAATGAACCGAGCTTTTCATTACGTGAAAATAAATTTTATATCTCGGTGGTGTTTTATAATTATCTCATTTGACAAGATTGTCACATTAACCCTCGTCATCTGCACGGTGCGGTGGAAACTTTAATGTTTGCCACCGGGGAAGCCACATTTTCGCGTTATTCAGTTTTCAAGCTTAACATTAAAGCAAACGTTATTTAGAAATATTGTGAATAGATGCTTTAATTAGATATTATGTAACAGTACTTACGATTAATATGAATTTTATAGTTAGGGAGGAAATTAGAATTTGATAAACACAAATTTCGTTTTAATATATAATTGCGTGATGAGATGAAATTTATTTTAGCTTTACCTAGTCTTTAGTTCGGTTAAGTTTAGCAATTAAATTCAACATAAATTATTTTCGTTCAGCTTAATCGTATCACTTCCTTTTTATTGTATATGAAACCACTAAAACGTAGTAACCTTAAGCTTATTGTTACATCCCAATTCCTCTATTTTCTTTTTTCTTGTTCTAAGTCCAAAACTTTTATAGTACGACACAAAACAGATAAGCGAATTTGTTTTTTTACAGTGATATAATATCATAATAGCTAGTCTTAATGGATTATTCTTAGTTGTTATGTACTTAAATTATGTTACATTGTCTAATTTTTTAATTAATCGTGTAATTAGGCCTGCGTTTCTAATAAACTAACTGTCTCTGTTATTATTCCGCTATGTGATTCTATTGGGAGTTGCATCAGCAGGATTTTTATTTAGTGCTTAGGCCAACACCTTAGAGAATGAAGAACCTACACATTTATGGGAATTATAATTAGTCACGGGAAATTCTGCTTTGTAGGTTTGATAATAATTAAAAGCTCTAGAAAATTCAGTAAATAATTGACATGAAACATGTTTATCTCACCACAAGATCGTAACAAAACCAGTTAAACAGTCAGAAATTGTTGTTTGGAGAACTAATACACAGGTTATTAAAAACAGTGTAGGGTGTGCTTAACTGAGAACATTTAACCCTAATTAGTTTTTGATAAAATAAATATAAGAGAATGATAATTAAGCCAATTTGCTATTTTAATATTTTGTACATAAAATTCGTACACATAAGTAATTGTAATATTGTATCAAACAGACGTTATTATCCGATTTGCTGATAGTCGCGATATTCCTTTCAAAAGAGCTAATCAAAAAGTTATCGATAACTATTTTACTAACTATATTTACATTGTACAAGGATAAACTAATACTAGTAACGAATCAAATAAAGTTAGTATTACTATCTGGAACATCGTTCTCGATTGATAAGTAACTTCAGTTTCAATTTCTGTTCATTGGATTTTTCATAATTTAATATCACTGTGCTAGTTCAAAAATCTGACAAACTGGGAACCCCCCTGGAAAACCTAATTCGAGAATGCAAAATGCAATGATGCTAGCCGTTGTTCTGGGTTGGTGCTTTTTTCAAGAGATTTGAGGTTCGACGGTTATAGGCCCAAAGATCCCAAAACCACGTTATTTTTGTCATTTTTTCACCATTTATTGAATTTAAATTAATCGAGATCGATCAGATATTGATCGTTTCAATAACATTGCATCAAATACAAACTAGTGTTATGATATGGAGAGCTCTTTTTCTCAGGGTCCTTATTTTTCTTCGTGTGGTTCTTAATTTTTTTATTAAAACGCTATTTTCTTGACAATATTAATTTATTTGTATTTTACTGTCACTACATTTATCAAACAAAAAACAAAAATTTTTTTATACTCTCTTTTTTTATCATTTTCAAATATCACTACATTTTTAATATCATCACATTTCCCCTCCATATTAATATAAATTTTAAGCGTTTTATACTATAGCTTAAATTTTGATTAATATTAACTAAAATATACTCAATTGTGAATTCCATTACAATTTGATCTTTGTTTCTTTTATTTGTCTTATGTAATATAATAGATATTGTTTTGTTTCATGATATACATAATCATTTTTTTTAATGGTGTTTTGTTTTATGTTTTTATTCTAACCTTAATTATTTGAATTGACAGTCTTGCACTTTGACATTTGTCGAACGTCATTTTGACATTAAGCAACTGTCATTCATTCATTTTTTTTTGACTTTAGTTAATTGTCATTTTTGACATTTGTTAATTGTCAATTTGACATTACATTATTTCAACAGAATAACAATTTAAAATTTTATAAGTTTAGTTAGCATTATTAACATTTTATACAGGATTTTTTTTATTGTTTTTTTTAACTCAATATTCAATATTTTCATTTTATTTCACATTTCCTTCCTATTTCTCCCTTCTTTTCCTCTATTTTCCAACTAGCTTTCATTCATGCTGCATTCATACAAATCATTTTCTACAACTTCTTAAGAAATTGCAAAAATTATTTTCTCTAGTAGTAATGTTTTCTTCATATAACTTAACTCCCTGCCTCCTTTATCTACTTCAATATCATATTTTATCTTTACTTATTCATATTAAGGATCATATTTTGACCTTTTCTTCTAATATTATCAATCATATCATTAATTATTTATTATTATTATCATTATTATTCTACTAACTTCATATTCAAATCTTCATAATTATCATCATTTTAATAATACGTCATTAATAATTATTTAACTCATTATGATTATCTTTAACACATTCATTCAAGCATCATTCATACCTTCTTGTCAAACCTAATATAAAATGCTTCCTATTCTTCTTTTGTTATTTTTGTCAACATTGGCTTCTAATTTTTACTTTAACATTCTCTTGTAGTATTTATTCTAGTTCTTTGATTTTCTTTCTTTTTCTGTATTTGTAATTTCTTTGTTCCTCTCTGACTCCTGATAGTAAATTCTTTAAATGTTCTTTCATTATCATTTTATATTTTTCAATCCTTATTTTGGATTTACTATCTGTCTTAAATATTTTATACCTCGATTCCTTATTTTTCTCTCTAGTCTTATTTTTAGATTTTCTTTTGACTTTGATCCCCTCCAACCTTTTATTTTCCATTGTCATCTTTATTTTGTTTCTTCTTTCCGCTTTTCTTGCTCTTCTTAGTTTATTCTGCCAATTAATAGTACATTTCAATTTTTCTTTATTATTATTCTTATTTTGATAATTTCTTTCTTTTTTGTAATTATTCTTTATCTTATTTTTAAGATTTGCCTTTCTTATTGGTAAACTGTTAATTCTTTCTTTTGGATTTATTCGTTTGTGGTTTACTGAGAATTTTGCCATATTTTGAATTCCGTTATCCAATATACAATAATGACTTGGTCCATGATTACCTGGTGTTGATTTCTCTTCAACATTTTTGTTTATTTTTTCTAATTCTATTTTCACATTCTGCTGGTAGTTTTCTTGTGCTTTTTCTTGCTCCTTAATTTTCTCATTTATATCTGCATCCCTTATTTGTAACATGTTGATAATTTCTTCTTGGTGTCTTTCTATTTTCCTACGCATTTCATTCTGACATTCATCTATCTTATTATTCACCTCTTCTTGTATTTCACCTCTCATGTTTTTAACAATATTATCCCATCTATTCTCATGATCTTCAAATTTTCTTTTAATTTCTTCAAATCTTTTCTCTTGATTATGATTGATTTCTTCAAATCTTTTAGTATTATCTTGTTTAATTTCTTCTAATCTTTTAGTTTGGTCTTCTATTCTTTTAGTTTGGTCTTCAAATCTTTTAGTTTGGTCTTCAAATCTCTTATCTTGGTCTTGTTTCATTTCTGTTAACATTTTAAGTAAATCTGGTTGTTGTTGTCTTATTTCTTTTTGCTCTTTATCTCCCTTTTCAACATCTCCCATGGTCTCCTCCATACTTGTACTTTCTTCTTCCATCTGTTTAATTTCAATATTTTCTTCCTCTCTTTTGTCCCTTTTTCTACTATCTACCGATTTACCTCGCTTTGACATCTTTCCACTGCCAACAGACAACTAACAAAATGATAATTATGTTTTTTATTTAACTTGCCCTACCACGTTGGGACGCCAATTTTTTTATGTTATGATATGGAGAGCTCTTTTTCTCAGGGTCCTTATTTTTCTTCGTTTGGTTCTTAATTTTTTTATTAAAACGCTATTTTCTTAACAATATTAATTTATTTATATCTTACTGTCATTACATTTATCAAACAAAAAACAAAATATTTTTTTATACTCTCTTTTTTTTATCATTTTCAAATATCACTACATTTTTAATATCATCACATTTACATTTTTAATATCATCAAACTAGTTTTAAAAAAATAATTGATTTGGCCGATTACAATTGCGATATGGAAGTTCTAATGTTAGGATATTATGGTACGTCGCCTGAAACTATCGTAGTGGCAATCAATTTATTTAGCAAAGGATTTGAAACAAGTGAACGTTTTGGCACCAGATGTTCGGATATACGGAGCAATCAATCGTCATCGTCATTTTACGAATCCATTGAGAATAATTCACTTGCTGCCATATCCGTGGTTTGATTACAACAATTCACCATGAATAAAAACTCGAAGATTGGCGATTGTTAATCGATTCCTCCAAAAGCAGTTTGAAGGCAGTTCTTCTTCACATAACCAATTCAAAAAATTCTATTTTCATCGCATTGAGCACTGACACGAAGCAAACTTATGCATCATTGAAAAAAATCGTCGAGTATGTGAAATACAATGAACATAAGTGGAAGATTTGTGCCCATTTCAACGTGATAACGCTTTTGAGAGGAATGCAAACGGGATACACCAAAAATATGTGGTTCACCTGCTTATGGGATACCCGTTTTGCTGGCAATCAATATCAAGAACGCAACTGGCCTCTACGCGAAGAATTTAGATTGCGACGAAACAATATTATTGAGACTCCACTTGTGCCTACCGAAAAAATACTGCTACCACCGCTCCACATCAAACTAGGAATTGTTAAGAATTTTATAAAAGTATTAAAGGAAGGAAATGCATTCAACGAATTGCGTCGCATTTTTCTACGGTTAAGTGGAATGAACATAAAAGAAGGTGGATGTTTGAATCAAAGTGTTGATCAAATGAAATTTCATTTCATATCATGGTTATTTTACAGGAATACGTAATGGACCGGACATTCCTCGTTTGATGAATGATCAAGCATTTGAAAATGCACTCAGTGATCTGGAGCTTATGACATAGGATTGTGTGAAAGTGATCCGAAAATTGGCGCATACTTATTGAAGAAATGCTTAACGCTTTCCACCGTATTAATGTTTGAATGTCATTAAAAATTTATTTTATGCATTGTCGTGTAGAGAAATTGGCTGAACAATCACCAGTTGAATCTGATGAGCATGGCGAGCATTTCCATCAAGGGACGGCAACATTTCTTAGAATTTACAAGACGAAGCAGACGATACAAAAGAATGAGGAAATAATGATCGAGAACATTAAAGAAAATGCTAATTTTTTGTAAACAAATGATTGACAATCGTGTTGTAATTGGCCAAATCAATTATTTTTTAAAAACTGATTTCTATTTGATGTAGTGTTATTGAGACGATCAATATCTGATCGATTTAAATCCAATAAATAGTAAAAATGATAAGAATAACGTGTTTTTGGGGTTCTTGGGCCTATAACCTTCGAACCTCAAATCTTTTGAAAAAAAGCGCCAAGCTAGAACAACGGCTAGCACCATTGAATTTAGAATACTCGAGTTAGGTTTTTCAGCCGGGTGCCCAGCTTGTCACAAAGAAAAAGTTGCCAATTCTAGCTCAGTGTATTCAATGCTCTAGCAGCAGATGACATTTGGCTTTCTGTAATGCAATATAGATAAACTGGGTTTTTCCCTTTCTGTCAAGAAAAAAGCTATCAGACTCTTTTTAACAGAAACTTGTAAATTCTAAAGATTTATCTATTTGTGCAAAATTACAATCTTGCTGTTAATCAATCAAATCTTATTTATCTGATAGGCCTTTATTTCTAATTCTTAGTCTGTTTTTTTTGCTGTGATAGTCTTAAATTTCTCAGACATGGTAAAATTCATGCTGACGACACAAATCTATCAAAGTTTAGTTTCTGACAAACGCGAAGCGTTGATACTTCAATTTGTAGTTTTGTGATGTGTAAGACAAAATCTTGATTGAGTTTCATTGAGTCTTAGTTGCTCAAATGACAGTCATTAGACAAAGAGGAAAAAGTGTTTTAGCCACACTTCGTTCATCAAGTCAAGATAGAATCTAGTTGCAATTAAGGGTAAAGAAATCCGTAGTGTTTTTTACAAATTGCAATATGAGGAATTACAGATGATAGATCTGAAATGCCAAGCACATCACGTCTTTTGCTAAACTTTTAACCGTTTTTGCTCTCATGTATAAATATCTTATTACAATTTTATGAAAGGTGATTTTTGGCTTTTTCATGCCCAAATTGTGCAAGTTTAGTCTTGATTTTTTTGCCCAAAAATTGTACGATTTCGTGCAAAACCAATATTACTTTTTCTCTTTCATAAACTGTGCAATCCAGTTTTTAAATAGGCCGTGCATAAACAGTCTTTACCTATTTCCCTTATGGGCTAAGTTAGCAAAAAATCTATCAACCGTCAACCCTTGGACACTTTTAATTAATTTTCTAATCAACCAACTCACGTTAAACTTTGAAAATTAGATCCAATTAATTCACACAACTGCATTGGGTTATGCTTTGTAAATTGTTGATAACTGATGTTTAAAGTTTTAATGGAAATGAGGAATTTGCAACGCAACTTAAATATTAAAATGTCAGAAGAACATTATGATTCTGAATTTTTTTAATGCTGTAAGCGATCTGTAGGCCATTTGAAGAAATCTGTGTAAGATTGATTAAAATGGTGGTTGTTAGTGTGATGCAAAATTCTTACAAGTGGAAGAGAACTGTAAAAATTACCAAAACTTGCCATAACACATGAAACAGTTATGCAAGATGAAGAAAACAAGGGGAAATGATGAAACCATGAAGAACGTCAGACCGTGTACATTAGAGAAGGTCAACATTGATACTGCGGCACGTCTTAATAGTGGAAAGTAATCTGTTACAGTCCAAAAAATTGCAATTTCTTTTGGTAGATTTAAGATACAATTCACTGTAGCTTTGAGCAGTTTTCGTTATACCTAAGACGCAACAAATCAAACATATATGTTATTAAACTTAATTAAATTAAATCAAACTGTATAAGTTCAAAAAAAATTACTCAACCATGTCAAATAAGTTACAACAAATCCTAACCTTTACACTAACTACAAAAATCCAATTATAATCAAAACTAAATAAATGTAGAAAACTTAATTCAAAATAAAATTGAAACATTTATTTTTAAAGCTGAATGTCAAGAATTTAGTACAATAACTTATCAGGCCGGCACACTTCAACCGCTAATCTGCAAGTTCACAGGTACTAATGTAAAAATGCAATTTTCTGTTTAAATTTTACAGCCATCATAAAAGGAGAAATTAATAATTTCAAAACATTTTTATTTTAATGAAATTTCTAGAACCATCCAAATCCCAAACTTTAATAAAAATTGAAATTAACGTTATTTAGCAAATTCAAATAAAACTATCAAATATCAAGAGTGAAGTCATTCATAATAATTTTATAAGGAATTCAACAAGAAGCAGTTTCGCATGCCAATTGAAAAAAGGAACCTCTCACAACCTTCGGCGGGCTCCGTACGGAAGCTGCGGATGCTAATTCCTGAACAAAAATCAATTTAGATTACGAAACTGAATATAACCAATGTAATCTAAAGGATTGCCAAAAAAAATCTATCAAGACAAATTTTGAAAAAATATACTAAACCAAAAGAACTATCAGACCAATAAATAATGACTTGCATTTCACAACAAAAATATTTCGATTATACAGAGTGATGGGCTATTATAAAATTCAGTAATAGCACACAAAATTAAATTTTAATATCAAAATCGTTGAAATAGTAAATCTTAAGTTATTTTAAGCAAGAGAATCTTTACGGACAAAAATCTCTATGTCGTAGTTAATGTCGATGTACTATAAGTTAGCACTGAATTCGTTCACAAGACCAGAAGCGGACGACTCCTACGGTTCCGTCTTAAATCCCGAGGCGAGAAAATCTAACAGCCTAGATTTGATGGATAGACTCCTGACTTCTAAACGGCATAAGTCTAGGTACCTGCCAGATAAACGACACTAGGTTCCAACTCCGGACGCAGCTTAGGGGTAAAATAAAAAACTGGGGACAAGCAACGGCAATCAAAAATTGGTAGATACAAGGAAGCACAAGGGAAAAAAAACTTACCCCTAATTGTAGGGTTTTTTCTTCCACTCACTCGTCAAAAAATTTGACGAATAAAAAAAAACTAACTATACGCTGGTTGCGTCTCGTCTGCCACAAGCAGTCTTTCCTTCTCCCAATAGTCGAATCCAACCGGTTCGTGATTCCACGCTCAACGCAGGAAGAAAATTAAGCAAATTTTAAACAATGATAGATTCTATCCGGGGTTCAATTAAAGAAAGCTGATTAGAAGAAATAATGAAAAACTCAAGGAGAAAAGAAACCCGCAAGATAACCGTAATATACGAGGGTTGCTATTTATATTTCTGGCCTTGGCAACACTGACTGTTTCCAGGCTTCAGCTGACATTTCCGGTGTAAACTTTACATTGTTGAACATAACCTCAACCACAACATTTTGTCATTTGAGTGCGATTAGTGTTGTTTGCAGTTAATTGAAAAGTGCATTCCCTAGTAAAAAATGGAATTGACCCGTGAACACTTTCGTGCAATTATTTTTCATAACTTTCGACGTGGATTATCACGACAAGAGTGCATCAATGAACTTAATACATTATATAACGATGAAGCTCCATCCTACAGCACTGTAAAAAACTGGTATAATGAATTCAAACGTGGCCGATGTTCACTCCAGGACGAAATCCGTGAAGGCCGTCCAAAATCTGTCGTTGTGCCTGAAAACATCGATGCTGTGCGTGAACTGATTAAACAAGATCGTCATGTGACATACCGTGAGATTGAGGCATCTTTGGGCATTAGTATGACTAGCATCAACAAAATATTACATGATCATTTGGCCGTAAAAAAAATTTGTTCCCGTTGGATCCCGCATAACCTCACCAATGCTCAAAAAAAGGCTCGCGTCGACTGGTGCATTGAAATGTTGAAAATATTTGCGAAAGGTGCATCAAAGGCTGTGTATAACATCTGCACAGGTGACGAATCATGGATCTACGCATATGACCCCGAAACAAAACAGCAATCAACTGTGTGGGTCTTTCAAGACGAGCCAAATCCAACAAAAGTTGTTCGCGGAAGAAGCACATCGAAGCAAATGGTTGCCTGTTTCTTTGGCATTACCGGTCATGTGGCAACAGTGGCGTTAGAGCAACGTAAGACGGTCAACTCTGAATGGTACACAACCATTTGTTTGCCAGAAGTCATTGGAGAAATTCGGAAAACTTCAAAGAAGAGGCGAATCATTCTTCATCATGACAATGCAAGCTCTCACACCGCTGCTCAAACAAATGAATATTTAACCAGCCAGAAGGTCGAGTTGATGGGCCATCCACCATACAGCCCTGATTTGGCACCCAATGACTTCTTTTTATTCCCGTACATCAAAAACAAACTGCGTGGTCAACGATTTTCAACACCAGAAGAAGCCGTTTTTTGTTTCAAAACGCATATTTTGGAGCTGCCTCAAACAAAGTGGAAAAAGTGCTTCAAAAATTGGTTTAAACGCATGGAAAAGTGTATCAATCTTAATGGAGAATATTTTGAAAAATAATAAAACTAGTTTCGATCATAAATACTTGTTTTTTCATTGTTAGGCCAGAAATATAAATAGCAACCCTCGTATTAACCTTCAAGAGGATAAAAATATCACCATCCAAATCCGAGCGAACATCTATTCACAACCTTTTTAATTTAGAAAATTTAGAAGATAACACCCCTAACGGAAGAGAAGATAATAGAACATTTAAATTTCCACTGCGGAAAATTAAACTCCAATATTTGAAATGAATATACGCAGCGTTTCACCTGCCCTAGAAGTTGTGAAATACAAAAAATGTTTCAAACTGAAAACAAGAGAATGTGAACCCAGACTAATAAAATTCGTAACCCGACATTTCTAATTACAATGCTTAATGATCAAAGCTTTTGTTTTTATACAAAATTAAGAAACTACGGGCATCCCCAAAAGCGCAAAAAGCCAATTTCCATGTAATGGTAAAGAACAAAAAATGACCGTTACAAACCTTGAAAAAACCTAGAAACCGTGCTTATCCTGCTGTTCGTCTTGGTGGTGAAAAGAATCTTTTAAAAATTGAAGTCTAAAAAGCCGTAGTGCTCCCATTGTCCAGGCAGGAACGTCGCCTTTTGGTGGATTTAAAGTACAACACAAAATAGTCTAAAGCTATAATTTCAAGGACGGGCAGTGTATCCAACAGTAGAACATCGAACCGCGTACATTAGGAAAAGTCTTGGTGATGGAAAAATAACTCGCTAAGCATGACAAAGCTGTAGTGATACAGTGGTACAATATGCTGCAGTTTTTGTTATGTATCTGTCAATTTGTTTAGATTTATCACAGTTTACGAAGACTAACCACTACGACCAATCTCTTGGTTATTATTTTCGAACGTCTGACATCTATAAGGGTTCTACCTAAAACAATAAAATACGATCATTTTGGTTTTGGTAAACCCAGAGGGCCTTCTTCCTCTGGAGACTCTACTGGACACTAACACCACCATTACCACCACCAGTATTTCTTCGCCGACCGCATCACTGTGCTGTCAAAATACATTAGATTGCTTATGGACACACAGTTAGCATGTTCTTATAACTGCATTGGGTGAGCTAGTATCTGAAGTTTTGCATTATTTTTCAATAGGCTTCCAGTGTTTTGAGTTTTGTTCGTATTTCGTTGTTTAGATGATGAAATCTAAGTATGTCCGGCGGGACATGCAGTTATTAATCGTACCCGATATTTTTAGTTTTTAAAGAAATGTATTTTCAGGCTATGAGTTTGAAATTTATAGTAGTTTGCTGGGCAGCATGCTAAAACATAGTAGTAAGCTTATTTCTTTCAGCAGCAGTATTGATTTCCATTGGTTTTTCTAAACCCTAATCTCAAATTTATGTCTGAATAAATTATATTTCTCTTGTACTCAATTGGGTTACAACCAACACTATTGGTGTAGGTTTTGTTTTTATAACATCAGTTAGATCACTAATAATCGTAAGTTGCCACTATTAAATTAGTATTTGTTGGATCAAATTCGCTAATTACGAAGCAATATAGGTTCTGCGTCTATAAACAACTGTACAAAGCAGTAAATCAAGATTTTGAAGTACAATAAATTCTTATAGTAATCAGTCTTTACCCTAACCATACCTACGGTATACCTTCTAGTACATTAAGCATATGCCTTCAACTTATTTAATTTTTACTTATTATTCGTACAATAGAAATTAAAATTGGGTAATTTATCCACACATCAAAATTAGCAACTTTAATATTCATAAACTGAGAAACGAATTCATTTTTTATAATTCTTCTTCTTAGGAGATTTTTCTGGTATCCATCTTAAAGTAATAGACTGGAAAACTTTTTTAAATATTTCATACAAAACCACCTTCATCTATCTTGCTGCTCGAATGCGATAAGACGAAGAATTTAAACCAGACAACTTATGGCCATTTAGGCCATTTGCTGCAAATGAGATAATTTAACCAACGTTTGTTATGTTCTCTCACTAGAAAGCGACTAAGTTTAAAGATAATGAGACAAACTTGAGAAAGTTATTTACGAACATATAAAACGTAATCTTTTTGCATTTATTTTGTACTACAGTTTTGTGATTTGTTTTTCTGGTTTATGAAAAATGATTGAAGTTCTTTTGCTTGTGTTTACTTCTCTTCTCGTTCCCATTTTTACGTCGAATTTGTTTTTGTCTGAATGATAAAAGCATACTAATAAATTATTCCAAGACGTTCTTCGGTTTAGTATCATTTTATTAAGAGATTTTTCTGAATGCTATCTATACATTAAGTTAGTAAGATTTTCCTTAAAACATGCATACTTTAAAAACCATTCTTTTTGGTTAGAAGACGTTCAAGGAGCCCAAAGGTTAAATAATGTTTGTTTTAAGAAGCAAGTGTTGATTTTTAAATTAAAAAAATAATAAATACTTTAAAATTAGTCGAATTTGTTCTAAAAACAAAAACTGACGTAGGCATATATAAAAAGTTTCTGTTTTTCCCCGAAAAGCATTATAATATTTTCACAAAAGTATAACTAACTTCTGTTTTATAAATATTTAGAACATTAATACTCATTGTTTGCTTAAAGATATATTTATGAGAAAAACGATGTTTAACCTTATTGTGAAAACACATTTGAATACATTTTGAAATTATAACATGTAAACATCTGAAAGACAAAAGTACAGCACTTTAGTTAAAAATAATATTTAAGATGTACACACCAACTACAACATTAATATCGTAGGCGAAAGGAAGGAAAGTTATCGTGTTTGATTTTCCGCTCCCAATTTTAAAAAGAACGAAATTTTTTGAAAATCTCTGTTTCCATGTTTACCTACACAACAAAGGAAAACCACATGAAACATTGTTGAAATCTCAGATTTCATTCAATCACACCGCTCCAACTTCTATAGAAATACTGTTGAGACTGTTTCATCTCATCTAATAATAAAGTAAAAAATCTTTATGACTATCTTTAGTTATTCAAAGTTTGAAGCTTTTAAAGAACGACAAAGTTAGCATAGCCATTGCAAGAGACTCATGTCCGTGTTATTTGTGTGCAATAAAATAATAAAGACTGTCTATGGTGTTACGTGATTCCTTTGGTTGAGATATGAAACTGAGACTTGTAAACAGTTGACTGAATTCCAGAGCGGTCCAAAAAGAATGAAAATATTAATTTTGACTTAGAGAATCAATCTTTACCGGTTAATAACATTTTGAATGTACTACCGTGAAGGACATATTTAGGTCTAACTTCAAAAACACTTCACTACTTGACTAATTTTCGAAAACTAGCTTAAAAAGTTTTTGCGACACTGTTGGATTTTGCATCAACCTAGACAATTATGCAAGCTAAAACTTGGCAGTTCGTTTATTGATAAGAATAGCAATATAGGTGTTATTGCTTTTTTTTAAAAGGAATAGTCTGGAAAGTTCTGTTGGGTTTCTTAGCAGTTATGACCAAACATCTAACCAAAATTCCTGTTGTAATTGAAGGTTTCGACTGAAAGCAGACTGCTGTTTATACTTTATGCAGTTGCTTAATACTGACAGGTATAGAATATTTATTCTTAGTCAGACGACATTGAACTTGCTTCAGCTCATAAGAGTTTGATTTCCAACAAGATCAGGTTTGTTAAGGGAGCAATGAGGCAGTGGCCTAAATGCTACAGCAAATCATTATATCATCTTTCTTTACGACACAATGCACTGCAGTATTTGAAGGTTTTTTTATTTTTCAGAAAATTATAAATTTGTAGACAGTCAAAACAATTATAATAAACTTTATAAAATAGCTGTATTTCCTAAAGCAATGGTTAGAAACGTAATGGTTTCACCATTCTGCGCCTTTGGTGGCCCAAAACTCACACTTGCGTTTATATTTCGCATGGATTTATTCTGGCACGCACTCCATGTTCATTTTAAGTTTGTAGAAAGTTTCGTTCGTTTGATACACGACTTGGCCAAAACCGACCTTGATCTTACCTTTCGGCCAAAATTGCTTTGTCTGGGTTTTTAGATGTTTGGGAACTACTAATGGTGTTTTCCGAAATTAATTAAATTATTAAAAATTATTTTGCAGGTAATTGATTGTTTTACGCATAATGATGAGGTTTACAAAGAAGACTATGTAAGGTGACAGTATAAAGTTTCAAATGCACAAAAAATAAAATACGTTTGTTTAGCACTCAGCTTTGATGTTGCTACTGTAAGCTAAACCATTTAGATCTGTTTCTGACTTATATCACATCTACCAAAAACAAAAACAAAAGAGAATCAGTGTCACATTGTTTGTTTTATGCTGCGTAGTAAACTATTTCATCATTTATTTTCTAACTGTCGTTATAACGGTTCTTAACCTGAAGTTCAGTTACTATATCCCTTAAATGTCATAAACACTTCTTTGCCAGTTTCTCTTCGTGCTTTCCATGTTTGAAAAGAATGCTTCTGTTCGTCACTTCGGGAGGTACCAGGCAGATGATTAGCAACGCTAAACAAATTCTTGGCCACAATCTTTAGGGAAATCCATATATTAACCCGCGAAAGAATGTTACTCCACTTAAAATAAAAGACAAGTGGTAACGGAAGGTCAATATGCTATTAGAGGGTATAGGAACGTTCAACTCCAACCAGTTGAGAAGCTTCAATTTTGTAAGGGATAAATGTTGGAATTCTTTAAATAAATTACCCTAGAAAAGGTTTGTTAATTTGTTCGATGTCTATACTGCTGTCCTTAATTAAAATGCGGTATCTACAAAAACTTCAGAAATCGATTATTTGATATAGTTGGGTTGCTGTCGAATTTAACTAGGGTAACCGATACAGTTATTGGCCAGTTAAGCAAATTATATCATTCAAAACTTTTAGGCCGTTTAAAAATGTAAATTAAAACAAATCAGGATAAGCATAGGATTTATCTTTTATTGCTAATTTAAGGTTAATGTAAAAAAATTGAATAATTATCTAATAATTGAGAAATAAAATATAAAATAAAAGAATGCAAAAAACATAGTTGTTGGCCACTTTTTACAGTAATTAGACATTTGCAGAACAGTAATTGGCCATAAAGTTTATTACGACATTATATAACTATAAAAGGTTTTTTCTTATAGTTAAAACACTTTATTCTAGAGCAAATGTTATGTAATTACAGAAACAACAAAAATCTTTACAAACAATTTTTATTTATCCTTATTTTCTAAGTAAAATTGGTACAGTTTATCAACATCATTGTCGTTTTCCTGCAAATCAAAATTCTGCATCTCATCAAAACTATTTTTTCTTCTGCAGTGCATTCTACGGATTCAGTTTGAACACTTTGGATATTAGCATACTGCAAATTGCTTTCCAGATCATCTAACTCATCGCATTCCATATTGTCTGAAGCCTCTGAACTTTCCTCCTCTATATAGCATTTGTGACACAGAAAAGGGTCCCCATCAGACGACTCGGGAATGTGTTGTTGATAAGATTTTGGAATGCACTTTGTATGATACGCATTTTTGCAACCGTCGCAAATAATATTGGTTTTTTGGCGCTTACAAATAAAGCATTTAGATTGTGCTTTGGTCTTCTTCACCGACGTATTCTGTGCTTTTGTCGCTCTTGCTTCTTTACATTCCTTTTTCTTTCTCTCCTTTTTTTTCTCCGCAGCTAGCTTTGCCATATTCTTTTGTCTTAACATATCCTGGTATTTTTCTGATGTTATAGCAAAGGGAAGCCTCTCTGTTTGACGTTTTCCTTTATGCTTTGGTGATTCCGGCCACAAAAGATAATCGGACATGTTCGAGGTTGGTAGAATTTGAATAACAGGTAAACTTTCTTTGTTGGAAGTGGACTGATCATCAGTTATATCACAAGCATTATCTTGAATTGGTAAATCTACTATTACGTCAAAAGGATTCTGTATTTGTGTTTCAGACTGGCCACTGTTGAGAGCATGAGATTCAATGGACCGAGCTGGAATACTGTTGTTATTTTCAATTTCAATTAAATTATGCTCCGAGTCATTATCGATATTTGTTGAAGATACGGAAGTTGGTTCATCTTCTGTGTTCCCACCGTCGTTATAATGCGTCCATAAGCGATATAATGTAAAGAAATGATCATCTTGACACTGATTAACAGCATCGTGTATTTTTTTAAATATTTCAATCTTTTCTTCTCCAACTACTTGAACAAAAGTAGAATAACTCATGGTCACATTATTATTGCTGTTATCATTTAGTATGTTAGCTTGCCTTTGTGATCCACCAAGACACTTGCTGTAATCCACCGAATTGGCATCAAAAGGATACAGGCCACAGGCTTTGAAGCCATTTTCTAATATTTCTTGTTTCACACAATTCATAATAACTTTATGCAGTATAGGAGAAAATGTCAATTTTGTAACAGCTTCCCCTGCATGATCTACATGCCATTCTCTTACTGCCTTTTGCCATCCCATTTTGATAGGTCTAAAAACTGCAACATCTGCAGGCTGCAGGATACGGGTAGCATTTGGGTACAATGCTATTAGCTCAATGCCTAGCTGACAACATAAGATACTCAAGTGATAGGTTAGATGCGACTTATGTCCGTCAATGAACAATATTACTGGTAGTTTCACGCCTTGCTAAACTAAGTAAGGATGAAGGACATTTAGCTATGTACTCGTAAAATGTTTGCGCCGTCATCCACCCATTGTCACTGCGACCGATGCCCCAACCTTTCGGAACACTCGCTGAAATCTTGTCTGGGATTCTTTGATACGGAAAGACAATTATTGGGCAGCATGTTTTGCCATCGGCTGAAAAAGTGAACATTACTGTGATATTCTCTTTTGACGAGCCACGGCCAATATTATATACATTCTTGGAGCCTCTTACAGCAAGAGCCTTTCCACTCTGTGAGCCTATCTGAAAACTCGTTTCATCACTATTAAGCAAGCGAGAAGGATCCTTTAGCACGTCTTCCAGATTTTTCTCTTTAATGTAATCATCGATATCACCAAATCATTTCCTAATATCATTTTCTGATACGCATGCACTTGCTGAAGTAACAGCCTCCGGAGTTCTTGTAACAATTTCTGGATGTCGTTTAAGAAACGCTTTCATCCATCCTTGTCCAGGTTTGTTGTCAGTAAATGGGTTTGGCCGTGGATGTTCTTTTAAAAACTGTTGGACACTTTTTTTTTGTGGAAAACCTTTTTGTGCCAATTCTGTGATCCACTTGACTATAGTTTTTTCTTCTTCTTCTGTTAATATTGGTGATGGGCCAAACGTACTCTTATGCCCCGGGTTTTTAATTTTAAATTGAAGGGCAGCTCGTGGTATAGTATATTTTTTTGCAATGCTTCTAAGTGACCCTGTGCCATTTTGAATTTCACGAAGGGCTCTTTCTGTTCTATTAGGACTATATTTTGGAACCTTCGGCATTACAGTGCTGAAAGCAATACTATTTTGTTAAATAATACAGTAATTGGCCACGCGATTTGTATAGTTATTGGCCATGTTTCAAGTACTATGTAGGAGTCAAAAAGATTCAATTGATTAAGTACAGAATGTTGTAATATGATAAGGAGTCTGGAGGGAGCAGAACCGCCAAAATCACAAGTAAATTTAAAACACAGTTATTGGCCACCACGGTCAATAACTGTGCTTCACATATAAATTTAAAGACAGTTATTGGCCCCTCAGTTTTTCCATCTCAGGAAAGTAAAACATGCAATAAACATCTAGAAAAACTTAAGTTAATTATTCTCAATAGAATATATTTTGCAGACACTTTTATACAGCAACACACCTTAAGAAATTTTCAAGCTTTTTGTGTATAACCTAACACTTGTCAAACAACAAAAGAAATCTAAAGATTTAGTGCCACCTATCCATTAACTGAGTAACTAACGAGATCTAGGTAACTTTAACTAAATTATGCCAGCAGAAAACCTGGTAGATTGTTTGTGTGATTTTAAAAAGGAGGGTTAAGTCTAAAATGGCCAATTACTGTATACCGGCCAATAGCTGTACAGTTTACCCTATTACCTTACTATTTCTAAAAGCAGTATCTACAGTTTTACATAGTAATTGTATAATTATTTTATATGCCGTACGTGCAAATTTCGTATCGTTGCTTAAATAAAATGCCGTAATGCGTTCTCGTTAATGATAAAGCGGTATGGGTTCAGACGTCTTCTGTAGTTATGTTTATTTCTACTTAGGTGTAGCAGCTGTATTGTCAGTTGCAAGTGTGTTTAAAGTGTAATATAATTAATAAAAAACACTTTATTAGTTCTTTTCTTATTTTTAATGCTAGTTGGATACTTGTTGCTCTTATTAGTGTACACATAGTTTTCTATGTGACAACATGTCAACAAGTCGAGCTAAATTAATATTATCATTAGCTATTAAAAATAAATGCGATAATGACAGTTTACATGAATGTAGGTAGTTGCTCCGAAAACTCGCGAAGACAGTCGATTTCCTGAATTAATAAATAGAAATGTGAAGGAATGTAAATCATACGAATATCATACTTTGGAATATGAAGATAAATAATTAGTGTACTGATATTAATAACATGCAATCTATTCAAAATATCTTGGTTAATAGAGATTACTAACGATGAGATTGTTCAACAAACTGAGATAGTCCAACAAAACATACTGAATCAGGTATACAAGAGGCCCCAGAACAAAACGAAACTGGATATGACAGTGAAGACATGCCTCTAAGACAGTTGCAAAGCAAACAACTGATCTCAAGTGCAGGAACTGCTAAAGACGATAATGGTAAAAATTGTATGTTCTGGTAAAAAGTTTAATTTGTAATTATTATTATTTTGTCAGGTGTTACTAACACAAAAGTGGAAACCGTTCGCAAGAGAAAGAATTATGAGAGAGATGTAAAAACGCGAAAGTCACTGAAGATAGCACAAATTGCCCAGAAGCATGCAGTGCTACCAGGTTGCAAAAACAGCTGTAGGTACAAATGCTCATCTTTAATTTCTAAACAACGCAGGCAAGGTATTAACCGCGAATTCTAGAAAGTGTTGCTTATGGAAAGAAAAAATTACTTGTTGAATACTTGTAGGCGACTGGGAGTAAAGCGAAGAACGTGTAAAAGACGACAAAATACGTTTAAATATTTTTTAACTAACGAATGTGACAAAAAAAACCAATGATAGAGTTCTGCTCAATACATTATCAAAAACACCGAAAGGTCACTTGATAGCACTTCATCAGGGGCGCCTAGGCAAATCCTCCAACAGACAAAATTGATAATGTCGATATAAATGACCACATCGAGTCTTTCAACCCCCGTGTCGAAAGGAACATGCTTCAAATGTTCGATACCTTAGCGGTGACATAACAGTCTCGCTTTTGTACAAAGATTGTAAAGAAAAGTACCCCAACTTTCAACTTTTGTATGACACTTATAGAAAGAAAGTTAAAGCAAATGGTATATTGCTTACAAAACTCGGGCATGAAGAATGCGACGTATGTGAGTCATTTACGTTGCACGGAAAACAATATCCAAGAATTGTGTATACTTGTGTGTTTTGGGCAACCCACGTGGTTCGTGCTAAACAATCTTGTCGGTTATATCAAGCACACGCAGGAAAATCATTTGATGAAAAAACAGTGTGCGTTTCCGTTGATTTGCAGAAAATTGTCATGTTACCTAGAATGGAGATGTTTAAATGCGTAATTTTACTAAAAAGGCTAATTGCTTACAATGAAACTTTTGTTCCTGTAGGAAAATTGTTCTGAAAGAATAAATCATAAGCTGTGGTGTGGCACGAGGCCATCAGTAAACGTAGTAAAGAACATCTGATCAGCATCTTCTAAAAATGCTAGATTTTCTTATAAAAAAAGGAAATGAAGAAGAGTGTTGCGTGTCTCAGTGGACCGCTTGGTTTTCCAAATGAGAAGAAAGCGACCATTCTTAAACAATTGGACAGGTTATTATCAGAAAATCGGAAAGAATTTTGGAATAATTTACCTACTCGAAATGAAGAATTGAAGCATTCTTGCGATGAAGGGCAATAAATGATTTAAGATAGTAAATAATAAGTTAATAAGGTTTTGTGTTCAGTATCCAGTAAACCAAAGAATGTTCTTTTGTTTTCTTGTATTAAAGGCTGTTAGTCATGAAGGTACGTGTAAAAAACTATAACGCATGATTGCGCGATTTGGTGTTACATGTATATACCGCATTGTAATTAAGGACGGTAGTATAGTTCAGCAAACATTAACTGTCGGATACCAGTTGGTTTTCAATATATTTATTATTAATTAAGATATTGGAAGCTACCAAATTTTAAACTTTTGGGCAGTGTCTAAATAGCCTATAGGAAGATATCCTAAACTGTATTCTTTGTATCTTTAAAAAATCTTTTGCCTTCGAATTTTGTTCTCTTAATTGCGCAGTAACTTTAGTAGAGGAACTCTTTGTGCTGAATTCTAGTAGCAAAGATACTTACCTCGGGCACTTGTTATACCACTTACGAAATTTTTTTGCATTTGGAAATTTTATGTTTTATTTACTCCTTTCTACACTTTTTGGACTTCATTATGCATATAATGCCCAAGAAGACCCACACAATGCGTAAAAAATCAAATTTGAAGTCACAAATTAAAGTTTTCTTTGTCTAGGATCTCTGGATTGCTTCTTTCGTAACTAATCATCTTAGCAATATTTTTACTAAATCATATTAACTGAAAATCTACTTTTATACGCGAGACCTTAAAATATGAGACAATTGCCCGTCAAGCAAAAAAACTGAGAAAGTGTTATCATTATCAAATACTACGTCAATGATGTGCATTTGCTGTTGGACATTTTGCAAATGTCCCAGATTATAATGGTTGGTACTCATCTCGCATTGATTTCTGATTGTCAGTTGTTTTAAGTTATCAGTTTAATGCAGTGTTTTAGAGGTTTGACCACAGACCTTACTTTTTCAACTTTCGCTTTGCTGAGTCAAAGGAATCAGTCAGCCAAGTAAATACTTCAAAGCTAATCTAGTCCGGTCCATATTGGGACAGTAGCAAGATTTTGTGCAAGTATGTCATTTCTCGCCTTTCTTTTTTACCTTCAGAGATTTCTTCTGACGCCAGTCTCTATTAAAAACAGCTTGATATATTACAGTTGTAGATCTGTCACAATGAACACTATTTTTAAGTTAATATAGAGATTGCAGCCGTATGTATTGTATTATACTGTATTATGATGCAACTACTTCCACCTTGAGACTCAATTTCGACGAGCCTACGAATAGGCGCCATTCTTGCAGGTGATATTTGATTTTGAGCACATTAATCGGTCCATATACATCGTTGCAGAACGTGTCACCTTTATTTCTGAAGTACTGACGAGTTTGAAACAAAGTGATTTGCAAATTTCTTTGAGAAATTTTCATTGTTGAAGTCTCGATCGTAATAATTCATCAATGGTTCTGGGAAGGTACAGGTCGCAAACAAGATTGTTCAATACTTTTTGGCTTAGTATTCATTGTTCAGATGACGCATCATGGCAAACATATGTATCATGTTTAGACGCCAAAAGCTGCAACGGAGAATCAAACGTTGTTTCGTCTACACTACACTACGTTCTAACCATTATGTGCCATTTTTTGCTTTTTAGCCATTTTGGAAGATTTATTGTAAACGTACTGTAGCAGGAGTGGAGCCCAGGCCTTGTAATCAAAATAGAGCTAATTCTCCTGTTTCAGTATTAATGTGATGGCCTTTATTACAAGTTATCTGAATGTTACAAGCTGTTAACTCATTGCACGCCTACACTATTGCACTGCTACTGACAATGAAGAAATAGCTCCTGGGGGTGGCTTGTATGCAGTATAACAAAATATGTTGTAACCTGCAATTTAAAATACAACTGTACCTCTTTATTCAATGCGAACTGTATTATCTCTGTCTCTCTTTTCCCTTTTACTATCGTTTGTGATGTGTTCAGCATCTAGAATTGAGTAAGAATTGACTATTTTAATTTTGAAGGCATTTTGTATGTTGTCCAGCGAATTACTTTTTTCATTTGTCAAAATCCAAGCAATATTAACTTCAGAAATGTACGGATCTTGAGAATAAGGTAGTTTATTCGTATCACGTACGAAAATAACCCAAGGGGCTATTCACAGACAACAACAACAACGTGATCTTTATAGATAGCATATATTTAAATCCTCCAGAACTCTTGTCTATTACCCTTTAAAACTGTATAACATTCATCAATGTAAACGAGTTAGTTGGGAAATTACTAGCGTATCTATTTAGAAACGAACCTATATCTTCTAGAATAAATTGGCGCAACGAAAAACATAGTAGCCATTTATCACAACCTCTTATAACGATCTTAGATGCTGTTTTAATTCCAAGTCGACGCCGATGCCTTTCCTGCTAATTATAATTGTCTTTTAAGACTTGAACTCATAAATCAAAAGTAGGTAGGTACCGGCAAACTTTATCATTTAAGAGCTTCAAAAGAAATTAGGGAGAATAAAAACTCGGATGTTGTACGTGGCACCTTAATCTCACTGAAGAAACTTTTAAGGAGCAATTGATGTGCTTTTGTAGTTCGCGTTTATTTTTTTTTATGATTTAGAGGTATAAAAGGAACAGATGCTCTTATAAAGTTAAGTCTTAAATCAATCGAATGATTTATTAATGTGACAGAAAGAATAGTTTATTTTAAAATTTGGTTATATGAAGATATTTATTTTTTACATTGTTTTAGGAATTGGGAAAGCCCAAATGTTGTTTTGGAATATGTTAACGTTCTGTAATGTTACGAAAATAATGCTAACGATGCTGTTAATCAAATGGTTTATTTTCCCAGTTTATTACGAACAAAAAATTCCGGAAATCGTTTTACTACTCAAAAGCGTAGATATAATTTGGAAATATAGATGAAGTAAAGGTAATAAAGCTAATTACATACCAGAAGATTTTAGAGTCTGTGTTTTAGCTACTTAATTTTTTATAAAATATTATTTTGCTGTAGTTACAATATATACATCTTTTTTTAATAAAAAAATAATAAAAAAAATCGAATGAAAATTTCACAGCCCACACAAACGACATAAATAGAATAAATAACTTTTTTAGAGTAGGATGTCACGTGGAAATAGTTCATCATCATGATGTAAATATCAACCATGATCTATGTTGACCTTGAAAAGCCAGGTTTAACGCAAGCACAAACTCTAATACAGTAAAGTCCGCTTATAACGAACTCCAAGAGACCGTCAAAAACGGTTCGTTATAATCGAAATTCGTTGTAAGTGATAAGTTACAAAAAAAACACGCCACCGTCTGATTTAACTCTTTTATTTTATTTTTTACATTTAAAAAATATAATTAGAAAGAAAAAAAAGCCTTAAAGTTTTAGATAGTTCCAGGTAATAATAAAAGCAATATCTTACTTAAAAAATTCATGTATATTAGTTTGCTTGGTTCAGACAAAATTAATTTCGTTAATATGCAATTCCACTTCGGCTAGTTTATTAAAAATGCCCTGTGGAATATTCCGTGACTAAAGAAAATAACGAATGATTTCAATATTTCTAATTGCATCTGATGTAGTTGGAACTGGTATTATTATTATTTTTTCGTTTTCCTCTTCTTCCATTTTATTGTCGATATTTTGGTTTTCTACACAAGCTCTAATGGCATCATCACTCAATAATTTTACCCTTACAAGGTTGTCATTAACGTGGACGTATTCATTAAAATCAAAACCAACTTGAGCAAATTCATCCTGCCCATCGTTGTCATTTGTTTCTTGATTCTTCTTCTTCATTCGATTATTGGTAGGTCATCATCTGAATCAAATCCATTTTCTTTCCTGACAAATCCGCCATGTCGAAAAAATTAACAATTGTTTTTTTGGCACCTCCTGCCATGCCATATGAATGAAATCTATTGCATCCAAAAGATTAATACTAAAGTTCTCATTAGTATGAATTGAACCGTTCTTTGGAAAAGCCCCACTTGTCAATATAAGTGAATTTTAGGAAAAATCAAAAAACCTTTTTACTTCTAATAAATTACTTTTAATGCTGCATAATATATTTTGGGTAGTGTAATATTACACAATATGTTATTTTTGAGTAGTTACGCAAAATATTCTTTTCTAGTATTTGCTAATTCTTAATTTTTTTGATTGACAAATGGGGTTCTTGTGGGAATATTAGGGTCTGGTACTAGAGAATGCTGTCTTTTAATAAAATAACTGTATTAAACTGTAAGAATATATGGACCTTTATTAAAGAAAAAAAAAGCAGAACATACATAGGATTTAAATATATTATCCCAGTGTATGATATTAGTCGGTATCACTATTACCACTACTAATATCTTTCTCGTCAACCTCAATTTCATCTTCATTCCCCTCGCTTCCAGTAAAAAGGCGTAAAAGATTATTATAAAATTTGCTGCTATTAGGTCTTTTAAGGTATTGTACTAGACCTTGTATATTTGATATTTTTCCCGACGAAAGAGGTATTGGTTCAAGGTACAGTGGTTTCTGTACCAGTTCCTTGGCCATACCGCGTTTATTTCTTATTAGTGATTTTTCCCATATTCCACTGTATGTTTGGCGTATTAACACAACGCCAGGCTCATCGATGCTGTACCTCAGCATGCGTACAGTCTTGATCTTTACAGGAGGGCGACCAGCTTGTAGAAAAGAAGGAGAAACAGTTTCAGCGATATTGTACACCATTTGTTGGTCAACGTTAACTACTTTAAAAGGAGAAGAACAAAATAATGAAATTAAGCTGCTTCGCCTGGACCAGAGATCCACTTACAAAAACAAAAATACAAGAAGTCGACCTTACTTACATTTATTAAAACAATAATGATAATAAAAAAATGAGTCAAACACACACAAACAAAAATACAAAAACAATAACAAAATAACACTACAAAAGAATATCAATAAGAGGCATAAATTAATTTCTGTTTGGAGAACAGAGTCGATAAAATAATAAAAAAAAGAAACAAACTATAAGAAAAACAAATTATTACAATAAACAAAGCGAAATGATTCTGTTAGTTAAAATTTTAAAATAAAACACAAAAGATCAAAATTCAAATATTAATTAACCCGACTAAGGTAAACTTGACCATAAATTGTTAAATATTGACAACTGAACATTACATTTAAGAACAAAGAAATGATTGCCAAGTTAGTAATTTTGTTGCAACAATTTATCAAACACCAGCTAAAATTACCTGGGAACGTTCCTGTTACAAATTAGTTAAAAAGTTACTTTGAAAAAATTATGATTCAATAAAACAATACGAAACTGATCCTGTCTAAGCAAAGTTTTCGTATAAAATATTTCACAAAGTTCGACGTTCTCCTAGTCTTTAAACATTAAAATTCATATAATAAAACATAGCAGGTTTTCTTTCTTACTCATACATGAATTCTTTCTTCCAGAAGGTATGTGCAGACTTCTGTTTTCCGACGAAAGGCAGCTAGATCCAATAATTGAGAAAACTTTAATTTCGAAGAACAACCACTTATTTTACGTTAATCGCAAAAAAAAAACATAAGAACAAAATCCAGGCGTTTACACACAATTTTATAAACGAAAATCACTGAGTCTCAAGCACTATTAAAATTTTGCGGAGCTTCCAAAATGTAGTATACACACAGATGCTACACCAACGGGGCCAAAATGGTTGCGTTCCTACCCTCTACAATTTCTGCTTCCTGAAGGACACCAGCGTAATTATATTTGGGTTATACATTCCCCATAACGAAATTTATAAGCCTTGCTGTTGGTAAACAAACCACTTTCTTCCGCGACGAATTACGATTTATCCAGTCCGATCTCTTTTTTTTTCTAAGAGGGTCGCTTCACTTAATTTGGTTTGAATCCAATTAGGGTATGTAGAGGTAAACGTCGAAAATTACCACACGTTGGTTCAAGTCAACAGCTATCCACGTAATGCCTAACCTCTGCGTTTTTGTTACGCAGTTCGTACTTACGGAAGTGAGGTAACAGATTAAGACATTAATACTCTTTATGCGACAATGGAAAACTTTACTTGTAGATTCGCTAGTTTAAATTTGACTTCCCCGAGACTGTGTGACTGCAGTATTGCAACTAATGATTCTGGGAATTTGATGTTGGAAATCAACGAAAGACACGTCTACTGGAGTCTAGGTGTCGAGACCACAAAAATATTAATTCTTTAAAATAATATTATAACAAACATTCGTTTAATGAAACAATTTAAATATTGCGCGTCAAGAAAACAAATATCCGAACGAAATTGAAAAACAGGGGCGGATTTAGTGCGAATTTTAAAATAACATTACAAATTATAAATATTGGTGGTACAATTCCGGGAGTTAGGAATTTTTTGTAGGAGATTTCCTTTTCTTTAAGGATCTGTTTTTTGATTTTAGATATTTGCAATATTCTCCGAGATATTTGCAAAAAACGAAACCCCCTTTTTTTACGAATGTGTTTATAACTTTGCAATTTGTTTGCGCGGGACTTCGAAATGTTTGAAAAGTTTCTAAATGCCATTCCGAATCGAATGACACCTCGATCATAATTTTTGGTGAAGTCAGACAATAAATAGCCAAAATGGAACTTGTGAACCACACTAGTAAACATTTATTAACATTCAAGATCATACATTTTTTATGACACGTCTTCTTTTTATCAACATAGTAACTAACTAACGCTTCCCAACCTAAATATATATGTGTATATAAAAGTAACTGGCTGTTGCCAACTATACAACAGTTATCGAGCTGAGTCGAGCGGTCATGCTCACATTTAAGGCCTACATAGAAGAAAGTTTATGCTTCCGTTTCACTCTCAAACATCGACAACATTTTGTTGACCAAAAGTAGGTACACGTTTTCACTAAGCACTAACGAGCAATCCAATTTCCTAAACCCTTATATCTGGGATAATTTAAAAAGTCCTCCATCCTGGGGATACGCTCTACCTCTATGCCAGATTCATCTGCTCTACTAGGAAACTTAAAACTACTGCACGCAATTGAATGAATCCTGAAACTCGTAATATGAGTGACTCGTTTGCTGTAGCTTCCTTTGCACCCCGGAAGCTGTGATACCTTTAGCAGGGACTGGAGATTTGATCGACTTATCGTTTGCATTGCAAGATTTTAAATTTGTAACGTAATAAATACAAGTTTGTTGTATTTTGCATTGCTCAATTTGCAAATTTTATAAGATTATTTTCAGTGTTTGTTTTTTTAACTTTAATTATATAAACAATTCATATATTTTTCACAAAGTACGTTTTATTCTAGATAGAAATTTTCCAAAAAATTGCATTAGAGGCCGAAAATAGATTTTCTGTGTAACATGATAGCAACATGACGAACAATTACTTCCTAAATAATGTTGATTTATATAAGTTATCACTGAAAAGCTTAATAGTCAGACAAGCTACCTAACTGCTTTTACATGATAATGTTCCTTTGGATCTGTCACTGAATAATTGAATGGAATATACTTCTAACGTTAGAAATTTATAACTTGCGTACGTCACGGTAACTAATGTAACTTTAATTTATTTAAATTACTATTGAAATTTAAAAAAGAGTATTTTTAGCAACAAATAATTTGCGTAGGTACACTGAATAAACAGTACTGATCTTTAACTTTTCGAGTTTGAGCACGGCTTTGTTGAATTGCGCTCGTAGTCAGTTTGTATTCAAAGAGCATACCTATTGCATCTCCGCTAAAGTTACATCAAAGCGATAATTGTTGTTCGGAATGTTTCATTGAAGATATTTCTCTCGATTCCCTTTACTAAACCTGATAGCATAAAACCAATTTAGTGTAATCGACATTCCATCTTTGATCCGTATTTGTACACTAACTAATTTCTTATGGGTTATATTTCAAGGTCTATCAAACTCTTAACATTTTAGTGTATACAAGCTGCTTATTCAAATTTAGGATTATATTGTTTTAAATAAGAGAAGGTAGGGCAAAGAAAAGGATACCTTAAGTGAAATTTCACAGTAATGTATAATCTGGTATTTAGTTGGCTGAAAGCTCGAGTTCATGGTTAATCTCTTACATGTACAACATCATACCTTTCCTGTTAGTTTCTTCCTTGTTGCTGCGTAATAAATTTATTTAGGAGAGTTAGGGATGAGATTTCCTTATCCCAGGGAAACTTCTTTAATAAATTCCGATTTCGGTATAAATTCATTATATGTAGTATAAATAGATATTCGACAGTAAGATATTTCATAAAAAGTCCATATCTATTAAAATTTTAAACTAAACGACATATTTACATATTGATGTTTGTTTATTAACTTTTCATTGATTTAATGTTTTTGTTTATGTAAATATTGTTTTTAACTTAATCGCAAAATTCAACAAGAATTTTCCTGATTTACTTAATTGAACGCTTAATTAATTTCATGGAGTTAGAGCTGCTTCTAAACTGATTTTATTAAAAGTCAAACTTCCTTACCTAGGGTACTATTTCCCCAAGAATATATTTATTCGCGATTATCGAATTCAAAACATCCCTATAGAACTTTCTACAAAAACAGATATATTACTCATTCTGTTTTTAAATTATAGAAACCTAGGGTAGAGAAAATTTGATTTTGTAAGCAAAACAAGATACCCGAGAGTAGAGTACCAAAAGTGACTAACCCAAAAAAAATTTTTTTTGGTTTAAGCCAAGTTTCTGTCACATTGTAATAAATACTAATACAGCAATAAAAATAATCATAATAGTCTGAATCCTTATGTCAAAATAATTAGTCCAGATGAAATGAGTTAAATTAATCACCTTATTAGAATAAAAGTTCCACTTATTATTTTGTTATTGTCACAATTCTGTCTGAACTAATTTCCTGCGAGTAACATTTCGCAAACCACATTTAATCACATTTCCCTCAATGTCAGGGTTAATGTCAGAATTACAGTTTTCAATTTTCCTTTTATTCTATTGATTCTCCCTTCATTTCCTCCACAAATAAATGTATAGATTAAAACAGCTTTCTAATTTTTCTTCTAGTGGTATAAAGAGTAAAAAAAAAACGAATTTTTATACAAAAATAATAACTTTCCGATTTAACATAGGAATTGATTAAAAATTTAATTTATTCAACTAAAATTGCTGTTGGAATCCAATGAACTGATGATGCAGAAATGCATTTTTCGTTTTTGAGGGATACAAGCAGCAAGAGCTTTAAACGTTGATGCAGTTGCGTTCACATTACTTACTATTCGGCTAGTTTGAAAACATCAAAACGCTCCCTCGCTATTGCTGGTTGGTTTTGAAGGTGTACTCCTCGTCTTCTACCACATCAAACGGTACTGGTTTTCTTCATTTATCAACTCTTTTTGCGTCAAATAATATTTGCAGTGAGTAAACTATATCTTAATAGTTTTGCAACTAAAGTTTGTTAATGCTGTGAAATATTGACATATCGCTTATTTCCTTATTTGAAAAGCAAACTATATTATTGAGTAATACGAAAACACACCACGTTTTGTAAAAATTTAAGCAATATTCTTTCTAGAGGTAATACGTAAGTCGATGTTTACAACATAATAAAGTAATTGCAATCAGAAGATTAGCAACAGTCTCTAAACTCTTCAAAAAACAATTTGAATGGTTGATACACGCTCTCATTTTAAAAGTGAAATACTTGACTCACAGTATATCGCTGGCCTAATTAACAAACCACGTAACTCACATTTCCCACTTTTTACAGGAAGAACAAAAAACTGATTTATTCGACAGTGAATAGAAAATTATTATTGTTTATTCTTAACAATAAAGTTTAAAGTATTCTGAGATGTATATAGGCCATATTGTTATATAATTAAACATATTAATAATTACAACGGAGTTACCAGGTTAGAAATAGCTACGTTAAGGAGTTACACGGTATGTGTATAAAAGATACGTGGTTTGAAAAATTTAAATTTGGAGTTAAGTGGTCTGACAGTGAGTATAAGGTTTTAAATCAAATACTAGAAATTGGAATAATGAGATAATTACGGTATATTATATTTGGAAACATATAAAAATGTCAAATAAAACAAAATGTTAGTAAAAATACATGTAACGATGGTAATTTTGACCTTTTCATGGATTGAAGCAGTCTGTTAAAATGGCAACTCGTCATAAAAAGAGTGGTAGTCCCTTAGTGTTGTACTTTTCAATTCTTGCAGATGGTTGTACTTTGTTTCCGTTATCTTCAACCTACTGTCGCACAAATTTGGAAAATTTGCTTCACGAAATGCTTGCATTTTGTCTATAGAATGGCTTAATGATGGTTTTGGATCCTGTCTTTTTCGTCTGGATTTTCTTAAAGCTTCTTCCGATTGTTTTGCGTTATCCTCGCAAGCAGGTAATAGTTTAAACTCATCTTCAAAATTTAGTTTGTAATACATTTTTCCGTCGTCAGAATACTTCAAACAGCGGATGTCAGTAACTTTGGCGTCACCTTTCTTCAATCCAGGACGGATCGACTTGTACATTGTGGGGTTTGCATAGTTTTTGAAGAATGCATGTTCTAAATAAGTAACCTTATGATTTCTAGCATTTTTGCATATCTCTACATAATCAGCTGGCACATGAACTTCTCTCTGTTTTAGATACCGCTCTATGGTGAAGTGCATAGAGTCGCACTCCATTTTAATGTGATCTTTTTCCAGATATTTGCTTTCGATACAGATCTGGTACTTAACAGCTAAATGTAACAGGGCATTGCTCAAAATAGATCTTCTGTTTTGATAGTTACAGCCGTCACTGACAATTATTATTTTCTTTGCATTGTTGCGAAGCGGTAACTGGGATTGAATAAAATGACTTACAATGCTTGCAAACTCATTTGCAGTAAATCCGCCTTTTGTTTCATTCCACAAGTAGCAAAATCCATCCTTTGTCTTTAGATCACACATACAAAGGTTGTGGACCGAAAGTTTCCTCCTGTAATATATGCCTGAAGCATTTGATTTAGGACACAATAACAGGCTCTGAAGATCCACCGTGTAAACATGCTCTTCATTTTTTTTATCGTTGTCTTTTTCTTGCCTAGAAGCGGTTTTCTTCTTTGAATGATCCTTGTATTCTTCAGTAGTAATGTGTTTTAGCTCGTATGCTCTACATATATCACATTGATCTTTCTTCGGTCTGTATAAAGACAAATTCAGATCTTCAAACGTTTTGTGGAATGTACAGGAAGACAGTGGCTTGCATTTTTTTCTTGCACCAATTGTCAGTATAAACCTTGAACAACTGAGACTTTGACGTCCAACAAGGCTCCAAATAGAGTTTTTAAGAAGATGCCCGACAATAATGTGATTCTACATTTGGCAATGCCAATAAAAACTCTTTTAATAAATTTAATCTTTCATTTAAATTCCGTTGTCTTGTAATCTTCTTTGATTGTCTTTTATTTTCAGTTCTCTCGTCGGTTTCGTCTTTTTCTTCCAACTCTACATGATCTTCTCTTCCGTCTTCTAACCACTTGTTGACCATCCATTCTCCTATCTCTAAAATTGCCAGTAATGTCTTTTTGCATACTCTGACCTTTGCTGAATTATCTACATATAAATAGAATTTAAAAGAAAATTTTCGGCGTGAAGTGTTTTCAATTTTCCTATTCCGAGATCTTTGGGTAAAATTTACATCTGTCATAGTTTTTATGAAAATCTTTCTTTCCTTCCAGCTCAACTTCCAAAAATCATTGAACATCTTTTGTCTTTCTGTTTCTATCAATGTCTTGCAATGAAAGGTTTTACCTTTACATTTGCAAGTAACTTCTTTCATCGTTCTCTTAGGCCTACTGACAAATCCCGTGACTTTTCCATCTATAACCTTTCTCCCTTTGTATTCTTTACCTTATTCACGTAAGATCTTTGCTTTTTTAACTTCCCAATCATCTTCTGTTACTTGATGTCGTTTTCTTCTTCTGGGTTTCAGAATATCTTGACTTATATCTTTATCAAGATTTTCAGCTTCTTCAATTGCTTCAACTGGTTCTGTGTTATTAACACTGTTATTTGCTTCTGTTTCTATTGTAATTATATTCAAGTCATTTATATCAGCAGTTTCTACGTCAATAGTCGTACTGATTTGATGACTGGGTTCTGCCATTTTATTATCCTACAAGTTCTGGTAATTGATTTTTCTCATTGTAAACTTCAGCTACCACAATTATTTCTTGTCTACTGTTTACCTCTTGACTTAACTCCGTTGCATCATTTGTTCCCTTGTCACATGGTTCTGAGATAAACTCATTAGATTTTTCTGCTTGACAGTAAACACTTTCACTTATTAAACTATAATCAAGGTCTGTATGGGTCAGTATGTTACAATCATAATGTAATTCTTTAACAGCACGAAGTGCTTCAGTATCTGAAGAGTTTAGGTTTATAGGGAGACTTCCAAAACTTATATCTTGACTTATATCAAAATTTCCAGCTTCTTTCTTTTCCTCCACTAATTGTGTGTTATTAACATTTTTGTTATTATTTTCAGTCTCCAATAATATTAAATTATTTAAGTCATTTACATCAGCTGTTTGATTTTGAGCTTCAGATTCAGGAAATATTTGAATTAAGATGCCATTTTCATCAATCATGAACGTGTCTGCTGTAGAAATAATATCATCAACAATGACATCTTCCTTGTCAATCTTTGAAGGTGAATTAGTACAGTCAGTACAATCTTGGTTCTTGACAGGCGGCAAAAGCAAACATCCACCATTTCCCTTGTCAGATTGTGCAATTATTGCTAGTTTTAGTATTTTTTTTGTTCTCAAAGACATTTTTGAACTGAAAAGTAACAAAAACGTAATTAGTGGTCAGTTTAATAAAACGAATACAGACCACTTAACTCCTGGAATGTCTTTCATTCAAAACCTTTAATTGTAGATAAACCCCGTATCTACCGTTTCATATTGAAATATAACTTCGTAACTTCATAAAGAACAGATTAGCACACAACGTAACTCCATCTGAGTTTAGCAGAAGTGTACAAAAAATAATGTTTTTCTGCTAGTAAATCCTTATAAAACTTATAAATTACCTGAATTTAAACTAAACTTAGTAAAGTACAATTTTAATTAAATTATTTTAAAAGTAAACGTTGATAGAAAGAAAACGTGTAACTCCTCAAAAATTGCAAACTAACCTAAAACTTTGTTTTATTAACAAAACACGTAAATCACGTATCCTTTTCAAACAGGTTAGTTTTCAACTTAACATTTTATATTCATTATAATTTTATGCTAAAATAATATTATATTGCATTACCAACCTTCAAACACGTGTCATATAGCCTCCAAACAATAAAAAAATGTTGTAATCACAGATAAATCTAAACACTGCACAGACAGCACACTTTTGCATTACAACAGGCTGCTCTTGCTAGGAGTTACTTGGTTTGCAATAACGAAATTCCCTGCTAAAAATATACGTGGTTTGTTTTTCCCTTTTGTTCGATGATTTAAATTTTTTGGAGTTATGAGGTTTGGTGAAGTTGTGCAGGAACCATAAACGAATGCAATAGCATGAAAATCTCAAAATCGTATTTTTTGGAGTTACGTGGTTTGTTAATTAGGACAACGATATGCTCTTTTTCTCCGAGATGCAATCTTTATCTATTAACATAGAAGAAGAATCCATTAAGGCTGCAATGCATACCTAGCAACGATGGGAAAACGGACAGATCAACTTCCAACAGGACTCGCTGGTTTTCTATACAGATGAATCATGTATGGATGGATGACAGACAGTCCTCGGAATAGACATGTATCTAAAAAACCTATAGGTGCAAAAGACCTTTGCTTTGGAAAAACACACCACGATCTTCCAGACAAAAATCTATACCATCTTATCGGTGGCACGCGCAGAAAAAAGGACGTCTACAAAATAAAAGATTGCTATCTGCCCTCAGAGTCAAATGACACTAAAAGCGATTTGCGCAGTTAGAATAGAAAGTATTCTTATTCAGGAGTGTACAGACAGTTTTAAAAAGCTTTCTATAGCAAAGAAGGTTAACCTTAGCGCATAGCAAGATCTACGGCAACGAGAAGGCGGATAAACTTGTCAGACTTGGACCCAAGAATATCTTCTTGCAACCAGAACCTTTTGTGGAAATATCAAGGCAACCGATCCTGTTAGCTTGGAGCTTACAAAATGCAAAAGGCGAGTTTGCTAGGAAACAATGACTGTCAATAAACAAAATATCATATAATCTGCTTTAACTAATCAGAGCTAAACTGGCTGATGGGCAAGAGCCGGAGCATTCTATGTTCCTCCATTGAAGTCCACATGGGCCACTGTACTTGAAGAAAACACATGTTGCTTATAGGTGTACAGAAAAAACCGACATGTCTTAAACGCAGGACTGACGATGAAACATTTTTCCACTTTCTGGGAGAACAGGAAGGTTATGAGAAGTCGTTATTCTAGTAAGAAATAAGTTAAGCATTGTCAGGTAGGTTGCAGCAGAGAACATAGCGAAGAGTAGTAAAATAATGTGGGGTTAATCAAAAAAGGTTTACAAAGGCCTATTTGCTAGACTTAAACCTCCCCGATTACTACTACCACATAAGCTATCGATTTGGCTCAAAAGCATCTGTAACAAGAAAGTTTTCTACAAAAATGTATGATTTTGCAATTAGACGTCCAAGACAAATTCTCTATCCCCTATACGACTATCTCTCAGTTTCTAAAATCCGCGGTTGCTATAATGCTGATGGATGACTATAAGAAATTCTATCGATTGATTTGCAGATCCTAGAGAAAGTGTTGCCTAACTTCATTTGGCAGTATCGGTTTTTGGAAGAGTTGGGAGAATTTTCCCTCACACTTTACTTATATGGCCACTGTAGAACTCCATAGCGCCACGTGGTGTTGCAGGCCTTGCAGACATCAAAGAAAATGGTTATCATGTTCTAATGCTGTAAGTGTTCCAGTTGTACGAGAACGTCAATACTAGACTGATTTTTCTGGAAACCAACAAGTCGTTATTTTCAAAGTGTCACACAAGTTTGTACATTCTGGTAATTAGCTCAAGGTGCTCGTTAGGAAAACTAGGCGCTAATTACGCGTTTTGTTCTATTGACACTGTTTTGTACAATGAGAATAGTATTAGCTTTTCTCCAAGAATTTGATTTATATGAGTAGAGTCTTCGCGGTGTTTCAGAAGCTGACTCTGCTTCTGTCCTCGGGCGGTTCACCCTGAGAGAGCGGTTTGGTTTATTACTTTGTATTTTTAATTTACTTTTGGGGCTTAAAGCAGAAACAATAATTGCTAATGTGATTACTAAGCTGGGCACTTGAACCACTGAGCTACCGCCCCAGTAAAGAAAAAAGTAAATTGAAAGTGCAAGATAATAAACCAAACCGACCTTCTCAGGGCGAACGCCTGAGGACGAAAGCAAAGTCAGCTTTTAAAACGTCGCGACAAAATATCGCAACAGAGTGTGGCAATAGCCCAATTAACACCTCAAATTCAACCTCATCTCTAACATATTGCAATTCTTCCCCATGAGCGTAATTATTACTAATTCTAGTAAAGTGATCCATTGACATGTTTGTTGAACAATAGGAGGAGATTCTATGTGCCATAGTTGCCGCCTATTAATAGCACAAATTCTGCTTCACATTTGTTGTTAGAGGTAGACGATACATATGTTTAGCATGTTTTATAAATCTGAAAGCAGCATTTCAAAGAACAAAAGAGACTACGTTTTGGTATATGTAAGAAAAGCAGTGGAGAAGGCATACATTGATATAATAAAAGTAATGCATACAACTAACTCATATGTCGCATCGCTAGATCACATGACAAAAAGTCGAAAAAATCTGAGACAAGCGTAGGATTAAGACAATGCTTTGTAATGACTAATAAATCCGTTGCTGTTTTCTCTGAAATTGGATGATGCCACAAGAAAGACGAAAGAGAAATTAAAAGCAAAATGGCAAATTGGGCAATGGAACAAATTAAAATGTCAGAGCTAATGTTTGCGGAAAACATGATAGTAGTGAGGACAACGGAGAAAGACAAAATGACGAAGGCGATGGTAACAGTAGCAAGAACTAAAATGCACAGAGTCAGCGTGGACAGCATTAGTCAAAAGCATAGTAGCACCTGCTTTAGTATATGCAAGCAAATTGACTCTCACTGAAAAAAATAAAAATTGACTAAAAGTAATAGAAATGAAATTCCCGCAATGCTAAAAAGACAAACGAAAAGACAGAATTATAAAAAAGGCGCTTAGAACCCAAAGAGTGAAATCCACAAATTAAATAATTAGTTAGAAGCAATTAGTATGATTGAGACATTTGCAGAGAATGCCAGAAAGCAGTCCAACCAAGAAAGTGTTTAAAGCAAGAGCCCAAGAAAAAGATAAGAAAGGAAGACCACAAAGACTTGGATGGTAAGAGGTGCAGCACAGCGGAAGATATAGCATATGTTGCTGTAACTGCTCTACGCACTTTAGCTCAATGTAGTTGAATGAATTTTGCTCTGCGTGGTAACCTTTAGTTCATCATTCCAACAAGGTGTTTTAGAATGCTTACTCCAGTTGCATCAATATCTTTCCTCACTTCAGATAGAAGCAGGTATTTTTAGTACAATATCTGCTTTGTGTAATAGCTGTTTTCCTGGAGAAGGAATTTCAGTGTGTCTACAAGGTCAAAGATGTTTTGACTTTATATTAGAAAGTAGTCACTATTATACAAGTCAGGTAGAAATACACCTATCGAGACTATGCCGAAGCGTCGAAGAGCACAGGATTAAATTCCCCTTTTCAGCAACAAAATAGGCATTCATTCAAACCCTACAAGGTACTGCTATGAAAATTGAAATACTCTACAAGAATGTAAACTCTGTGGTAACTGTTCGATTACGTCTAAAATTCCTTTGGTAAGTAAAGAGAGCAAACTGATATTACTGTCTGCAAGTTCATGTTTAGACTGAGGAGTAAAAGGCCCAAATTTTGGTGTATCAATTACAGAGGTGAATGTTATAACTTCAACGTCTTATCTAGCTGTACTTGAGATGTTTCTGACAGGGTATTGAAAGGAATATTGAGTGTTTGGTTATTGCGTTAGTTGTGGCTTGGGATCGGTCCCAACAGGTGTATCATTATCATGAAGATTACTACTATTGCTCCACAAAGTGATTTCTTTAGTATTCTATTGTTTGATAGGAATTTAGCAAGCGTGTCTGATATTACCTTTTGTAATTGCCCAAAAGATGCGTCTATATTCCTTCTCTTCCCAGATGGGAAAAAAGTAATAGCATATAATATCTAAATTACAGAAGGTACCTCTGAAGGTCTTTCTCTCTCTAATCATCATTGCAATAAAAAGATTTTTGAACAAACTCATAATAGATTTCTCAAATAGAGAAGAACTAAAGCCCAATTGCAACCAAAAAGAGCCAGGTTCAAAACTCACTAATATAGCTCCAGTCATTCATTCCCTGGGCACTGCATGTGTACTTGCAACTCATCTCTGGGTTAGAAGAGAAGGAAGGACAAGGCATAGAGAAGAAAGAACGTCGAAAAGAGCAGAAAAGGAAAAATGTGAGCTTGAGAAAGGCAGAGGCTCTTGACCCTATCTACTTTTATTATTGTCTGATTTATTATATTTTTGGTACTTCAATTTAGATTATTGTCAGATCAGAGATACCATGTCGCTGTGCTTGATAGAGAAACCTGGCCTCAGTAGACGGTTTTTTCATTGTTGAGGAAAATAATTTTTTTGGTTTGAATACATTCTAACTGTAAGGTACAAAGCTTTCAATTGACGATAAAATTTTTCTGTTAAATCATAAATTTAATTAACTTAAGTTTCGTGTGTATTAACAAATTAGCAAAGAATATCAAAATCTTACTACGCCTATGAGACTTTAGTTACTATGTTCAGAACAATTCACATGTTTCTGTTTTTTTTTCTAATAGATGCTTTATTTACAAACAATTAGTACGCAGCATCTTTCTGTAAAATTAAAAGCGGTTGATTGTGAATTTCATTAGTAAAACTGCCTCAACGGCAAGGTTTGTTTGAGGTATTTGGTGAGGATTTCGAATAAATGATTACGTCTCGAAAAAAGTTCTTGTATTCGAAACATTTCTCTATAAAAGTAATTAAATATTTACCCATTTTGTTATTAATAGCCACAATAAAACGACAAGTTTAAAGAAATTTCTTATCATCTGTACATATATGAAATTTATGAAGCATCTAAATATTTAAGATATACCGTTCTAAACCCCTCGCTACAGAAGAAAATATTTGCATAGGTTCATACAGAATCTCGTATTCCCTTCAATATACACTTGACTGCGCAGGAGCTGAAATTCCACAATACCTCTTTGTTATTTTTAGAGCCTGGGGTAATTCAATTTTAATTTTTTACTAATCCATTCACAAGGCACCGTCACTTTCAATTAAAACGAATCAAGGTAATCTCTGAGCTCGTTGCTTTTACCTTCAAAAATTTTTCATATGCCTAAAATGGATTTTCATTTCGAGTATCATAACCATAAAGAATGTCGAGAGCGTCATAATCGATGTCACACTTTATTTTTAATTAAAAACAAGCAAAAACAACAAAGGGACGTCAATTAAATTGAAGTAGTAATAATTATTAACGCCTGATTTGTCACGATTTTTGACATTCAAACAATGAATGAAAAATCTTCAGGTTATTAAGAATCATTATGTAATAATTGTCGTTTATCACTTTGATTGTTTTTGTTCTCAAAGTTCAATTTTATCCCTGGATGGTTTCAAACGAAATTATTTTTTTTCCGTTTGGATATCCAGTTTGATTGAAAGTAAGAGTAAAACTCCTGTTCACGTTGCATGCAGGTAATGTTAGACAGAAATACAAAATCGATAGGTCGAAAATCGGAAGTAGATAGGAAACGACCTAGAAAAACACTTAGCTAAAGTAATTTGCGTAAATAGATCTATTTATATTACTCTGAATGTAATTTCCTAAGCCTATTTAGAGTTTTTTCGTATTTACATTTCTTCTTTTTTCTCCCGTTAAATGAAAAATGTAATTTTGTAAATTACAAAAAAGAACCAATAAAATGCTTTTTGACTTTTGTATTCTCGTTTAACATTTTTGATTGATCACAGCTGAGGGTTTATACGAAGTACTATTACCATGCAAAGGGTTTCCCTAAAGCTAAATGTAACTTTGTTTTTGGTATTTTTATTTATTTAAATTAAAAAAGTTCATTCGGCCATAGATAATAAGCCGTGTTTGTTTATATAAAGTTTTATATAGTTAATAAAAACAAAAATATTACATGGGCACACAAACGTTATAAAATAAAAACCAGCAACTTTATGGAATATTATAATTCAGTGAAGCCTCAAAAAAATATTAAATTAAAAATGTTAGTTTTCTATGATAATATTTTTAAAAATATTTTTATTTTGCTCAATTTGTAGTTACGTTCTTATTAGTTAGTGTTTTATATATAGACTTCCTCAGGGTGTTGGCAGTTATATTTAGAAAAATGATCGAGCTTAGTTCCAGCACTTACAAGAGATACAGCACCTTCTTAAATTGGTTTCCCCCAGAGGTCAAATCCCACTCAGCTGAAACAAAATTGATTATTAATGTTTTCTGAAGATTAACCTACTGGAAAAGTCATTCCTCCAGGGGGTCTGTAGAAGTCTATTTACACGCAGGTAATGGAGGTAACAACATACTTTCTTAATATATGGGTAATTTAACAAAAATTAATTTCACTCTTCAAATCAATCAGGTTTCTCATTAGATTGCAATCTGTCATATCCCTATTAAAAGTAAATTTTACATTTAGTAACAAACCTTAAGTATAGTAGACAGAATTCCTAATATAATTTATTTAATTCTGTTAGCCGATTTGCATTCAGACGAAATTCATTCTATACCCGAGTTTGTGGAATACAGGTACGTGGATATTGGAGAGAGACCTGCAATTAACTCCATAGTAACAAGATCAGTTTTGGATGGATTGAGGCCTATTGTTATCTCCTGATTATTCGTACAACACCAGCATTCCAAAACCCACGTACTGCTATGGTGACCCGCCACTGGCATCTAGACAATGAATGTCGCTCATTCAGAAATTGGGGCTTAACGAAAGAAGAGTACTATGATTTTATCAAAAAAGTAAAAATTTCGGACTCCTCTAATAACATCGTAAGAAACCAAATCGATTTCATAACAATTAGCGAACGTTATAAAAATTTTGTTAAAACAGTTAAAACTTTTTCTAGAACAGACGTCCTCTCTAATCACAGTCTGTTAGGTGGCAACTTAAAACTAAAGCTCAAATGAATTAAGCAACGGCAATAGGACATAAGTTACATTCTAAACAACAGTCGAGTAATATCAAATAATTTATAGAGAAGCTTAAGGGACGTCAAACACTAAGAAAACATGAGGATCATTGAAAGCAAATCAAATTTGTTATAAGCAAGGAAAAAGCAGCAGTGAAAAAGAGAAAAATACGAGTTTCAAAAGAAGCATACTTTAAAAATAAATGTTTGAAAATCAAAGAGTTACAGAAAAAATGCGATGTACAAAATATAAAGAAACTAAGGGGTCAATATAACAAATACGAAAATAACATCGTTAACAGAGACAGCAACCTAATCATCATAGACATCAATAAAATGGACAGGTGGAAAGAATGTCGACCTGTTAACCTTTGTAGCAATTAAAAAAAGCAAACGTAGCAAATATCAAAGCCCCACTCAAAAACGCATCCAAAAAATAGAAAAACAACTTAGTAACACACAATTTAGATTCAGCAACTATTTCTGAGCTAGAGAAACGTTGTCCAAGTCATGTACAGACGTATAGAGATGTCGGACATCCAGTATATTTGTGTTTTATTGGTTTTGAAAAGGCTTTTGACCAGCGAAACATTTTAAAGTAATTACAGTTTTCTAACAAGTGGACATAGGCGAGAAGAATCTTGTTACGAAAACAACTGGAACTAGTGACCCATAGATAATACAAACACATATAAATTTGATATGCCACCTGTAATGCTAGTTTTTATACGGTTGAAGACGGGTTGTGAGCTAAGAGAGCTTAGAGCAAGCGATAAACGATGATAATAATGCGGTAACCTTAGGGGTTTCGATATTGAGAGGGCGCCAGCTATAGTAAAACGTCGGTGACCTAGTTTCGAATAGAAGACCTCATAGCTGATCTTCGTGTATAGGTCAATAGGCGAGATGTTAGCCAGGGTCGAACCACAGATTCGACTAATACACAGATAAACAAAATGGAGATTATACTGCCCTCTAGTTAGATACTTACTTACACAAGATAATCTCAAAATAATGAATCTGCATGAGAGCGTTGGCGTCAGTGGAATCCAGGTCAGCTGTTCCTGTAAGGTTTTAACGAGTATGCTCATAACTCAATAAAAGATCAAAAATAATTAACACATATTGACATACTGTAAAGAAGTGATTGTACAAGAAACAGGATACAACAGTTCGGTTACAATATTGAAAAAGAAATTCATACACCTAAATAAACAATAATGAACAGCGAAACAACAGTACAAAAATATAGACAGGTAAACAATAAATGCGATCAGGTGAAACTTATCAACATACACGGTCCAGCAAACCAGTACAAAACAAGAATCACTGGAACAATGAAGGCAAGGTACATATACATATTATGAACCGACCGTAAATATTAAATTAAGATTCCTTGATTCTTTATGAAAGAAGTATAGAAATAATAACGATGTTTTTATATCCGTCACCTGCAGGTATTATTCCAATTAACCGTGGTTTTCCATAAAAGAATATAAATAAATAATTCGGTGAAGAAAGTAGCTTGATGAACTGTAACGTTACGTTAACAATATTTATCATAAGTGAACGATAAAGGTACACACTATGCATAAAAGGATGCAAACAAATAAAGATAGCAAAGTTCCAAATAAAATAATTAAGTTATGATTCAATGAACCAAATATTTCTATCACTAAATGGTTTTAAGCAATCTTTCGCTAGTGTGAAGCGGCGCGTGAGTAACCTTTTTACAACGGGGTTACTCTTCTCCAAGCCGTTGGTGACGTACGGCAAATGTAGATAGGATTCGCAAGTGATTGCGAAGGTGGGTTGGCAGATTGTGTGTGCCAGCGATGCTTCTTCATAAGACGTTAAGTAAAATAAAGGTAACATGTATTTATCATCTTAGGAAATATCCTTTAGAGAGCGGAACAAGCTGTTAGCACAAAGTTTACAAACTTCATGGCACTTTTAAACAAGTTTTAATTCGCAGATAGTACTTAAATATTTATAGGTAAAGGACGTCTGCCTGATACGTTAGTTAATACGGTAATATCAAGTGATTTATCACACATCTAATCCGAGTACGACTGTGCGAATCTTGTAGGCAGTTCGAAACACAAGAGAAGTTCAGGTATGATGAGATATATGACCTATAAATATTGATACATCTGGTAACTTCCGGGGATTATCAGTAGATCAAAGAACGAAGACAGAATTAAATCGCGCACTTTGCACTCAGGTACAATTAACCGTAGCAGAAATTATTTATGACTTGGTACTGCGTCAAAAACTTCTAAGTCTAAATATTCCACAGAAGAGTAACACGATATGCACGTGTGGTGCTTACGGAGGAGGCAGAAAGATTCCTCGGGTTTTCAAGCGAGAAATGGCACTTCTAACCTCCCAACAGATAATTGGCTGTTTAACATATCGGATGTTTAGACAAACCACTCACGTAGTGTAAGCAGGGTGTGAAGTAGTGAGAACTTGAAATTTGCATTAGAGAATTATAGGAAAAATAAATCTCGTCTATGGCTGTCAAGTTGACAGATTTATAGTTTTAAGGGTAATAAAACCAAACGATAAGAGTGTAGATTTCTGTGAATTACAGGAATGAAACCAGAAAAATAATAAGTACAAGAAGGTGTAAATTGTGGCTATAAATTCAATAGCGTTAACATTAATAATTTAAGATACGTGGATGACACAGTATTGATTGCAAGCAGTTACAAAGAACTTCAACGGCTAATTAATACAGTTACCGAAGTTTATAATAAATGGGTATGATTTAACAGATCTTTCGCATCCCTTTTCCGAGCTGCACCGACAAAATTATTATAGCCAACAGCAGGGCACAAGAAAAAGAAAAAGAAATCGAATAAAACAGAAAGGAGAAAAGAAGAGAATTGTGTCAAAACCCATTAGTCTCGACAATTTAAATTTACTTTGTAAAATGAATTTGATAGATTATCAATCTCACGCTTCCGCTTGTATATTTATTAGGATCGCTTGACAAAATTTGTTAATTTGCAAGGATTTTAACTAAATGTGCGGAAGATATTGCTTACCAATTTGTAGCTATTTTACCAGTTTTGAGGTCCCCATGGTTTTAGCACCCAACAATCGACGCGAATTTTGCAATAGGGTTGTTGAGAAATCAAAAAATGTATGGCTTAAACTAAAGTTGGTTGAATGTCGAACGCGCTAACCAAGACGTGGTAAATACGTTAACTGTCTGGACGCAAGAGAATGAAACAAAGCAATCGAGCCAGGGTCTAAGTTTTATACAATCTATGAATACTATTTACATTTTGGAATAAAAAGATCTTTATGTGAGGCTAGCAGATCTATAAAAGATTAAATTCATTTATACTAATATGTGTAAAACGAGATACCACAATCCCCTCAACCAGCAACGAGTAAAAATGTGCAGCTAGAAACTGATAGGGCTATGACCAAGAAACCTTACCGGTATGCCAAATTCTATCAAACGAATAGCAACCCAAGTTCAGTATTTGTTTGAGTTTCAAGAAAAACAACTACTTAGGTGCTGAAGCATACGGAAACAAACATTGACAATAAATAATTTATTGATTTAATTCAAACTCAAAGAGTTTTAACCTCAATTATTCCATTGTTCATGAAAATACCACTTTTGAAGAATGTTTGCAATATTTGTAGTAGAAAAAGAAATATAACAAGCGCCAGGAAAGATGTCTATGCTGAATTAGAGGTACAGATAGAGCAAATGAAGATGTTTTCAGATGAGGCTTATCCAAAACCTAACTTTGGATTAACTGTAAAAATGTCTGTCAGTAGCTAGAAGCTACAAAAAATGGATTTTAGTGCTTAGATTTTTTAGTCGTTCAGAACTTAGTTCATGTTCTGCTGCATTGTAACAGTTAATAAACTCCTTAAAGCAAAGGAAAGTTCTCTTAGATCCGGAGCTACAGCTTATACCAGACATGGAAGAGGTTCTAAAGAACGTTATTGTAAAACTAAATGTCAATCAATCAAATGTGCCTATCAAAAAAATAATGTCAATTCCCAATAGCCTAACAGGCACAATTAAATAAAAAAAAAACAGACACTCAAATAGTTATTTATGCAACAAGTGAGTAAAGTGTTATGCCAAAGGCGTCTAGGCAGTACATATAACACGCTGGCCTATAAAGAAATTACAAGTGCAGTAAAGTGTTGCATAGTAGTGCATCATCGCTCTTTATAATTGCTGCTACTGAGAACGAGTTTTTAAGATTACGAAAATGAAAAGAAAGTCGACAGCATATATACATATGGCTTTAACTCTAAGCTGTTGGTAAAAGTACCTCCATACTTCATAACCCTATTAAAACATGTAGTCAACAAATGTTTCTAAGAAGAAATCTTTCTAACAGAGCCCAATATAGCCAAGAGTAATATAAACAATGCCAGTAACTACAGACCTATGTCTGTTTTTTGACATTTTCGAAAATCTTTGAGTAGGAAAAATCAAATCAAAGTCTTATAATAGAAGTTTCCGATAAAAATGAAAATGCCAAGACCAAACCTTTTGATTTGATTGATTAGACAAGCTAGAATTATATCGAGTTAAAGGTACAATACACAAAATTTTTGATTTATATCTAACAGTTAGAGATCAAAAAGTATGGTTAAAAATAAGTTTTCTACATTGAAGAAGATGAATGGCTGATCTCCGAAAGGGTCTATTTTATTTATCTACATAATTTACCAAATATATTAAAGCAACATTTATGTGTTTGCAACTCTTTTACTGCGAAGAATATATCTAAACAGCAGTTACAGGTACAACTATTGAATCTGGTGACAATTATGCATTAAAGCACTTACGAACACTATAAGCAAAAGGGATAATCGTTCTAGTTAGAATGATTGTCACGATCGAGTACAACCTTTCTGAATGGGTGTAGGTTAAAACCACTGGAGATCTGAATAGGTTTAGAAAATGTAGAATTAACCCCAGAAAGGCAAAAAACTTTAAAACCAATCCGTTGAATTGGAGAAGAGTTTTGGCTTATCCGACTAAAACCTTTCGACCAGGAGGTAATTAGAATTTAAAAAAAGAGAGATAGAAACTAATTTGGGTTGTTTATTAAGAACTTTTATTACATCTGCATTCGTGGTCGTGGTCCGCCAATACATTCCAGTACAATTTTTTTAAATATCTATAGACTAAAACAATAGATATTTGGACATGTTTGAAATACTTAAAAATGTTTTTTTAATTAGAAGGAGAAGTAACCTTAGAGGAAACGTTTTGTCATACAGTAAGTAGTTTTGGTTTACATGACGATAACCCTTTAGACTGGAATGTAATAAATCCATAGTTATAATCTTCTCAAAAGATATAAGAAATTTTTGGATGTGAGGCAATTTCAAATTACTTGATGGGAGCCTTTTGGCCCAAGAAGTAAGAGCAGCTCTGGTTTGAAACTTCGGGCGGAAGACGCGTTATTTTGACTTCTTAAGCTGAAAAATTTAGACTTCAAAAGTGTTTTAGTCCATGTGACTACTACGTACTTGAACTAGAGGTAGAGAAAGAAAATTTGATAGTTACATGGCTATTCTACAATTAGAAGACTGAGTTCATTCGAAACATTTTGATTGTTTCGATAAATGTCATTTGTTTGATTCCAAGAGGTATTATTAGCTACGGAACTATTTAGGCTAAACAAAATTTTTTCTTCTGTCTATGGTTTAATATATCATGAAGCTAATGCGATATCAAAGTTGTCCAATTTTATTGTATCGAATTTTTACAGTTAGTTCAAATTGCAGTCACTTTCATTGATATATTTTTGAGTCTTACCTTATTTCGGCACACTGCCATTCATACATTCTGTGCTACATTTTAGTCACATTGAAGGTGAAATAAACGAAAGCCCAAAAAAAGGAAAAAAATGTAATAAATGTTATACAGGATATAACGATATCGTAACCCTTTTTAAAATTCAATATTCGAATTTGATTCTGTAAAGCATAGCACTTTTAATAGATAACCATTTCATTTAAATTCTGTTGATAAAAACTGTTTAAAACTTAAGATATCATTTGTTGGAATAATGTTACAATAAATTCTAATTTAATCTCTTTCAGCTCATTACATATTTACACAAACTCACAAATAGTTAGTTGAAGCTGAAAATAAATCACTAAACTCCAACTTATTTTATCGTTTATTGATTCACATTTCTTTGTAACTTGGTATTATCTAAATTGGAAAGAAGTGTAGTTGTGAAAGTTATAAAATCTGATATAGTAAGTTTTGTTATTTATTAAAAAGTAAAAGTTGAGTTAATTGAATTTTTTCACAAAGAATTTTCCATATTTTTAAAGTTATTGCTTTTAGAAAAATAAAAGAAAACCTAAAAGCTTTTGCTTATTGAGTTGTAAATCTTGCTCAATGTAATTTTTCTGTATGGTTGCTCTTATATGTTGTTTGTTTTTAACATTACTCATATAATGCTTTACACAAGAATCTTTTATGATTTGCTTATATTGTTCAAAGAGTAAGAAAGTAAAATTTATTTATCATATATATCACAGAAGAATGTGGTAACCTATGAGCTATGAGTAATAAAAATAAACAGTTTATTGCAGAAACTTTTAGACCCTTTTACTTGAGATAAAGTTGGTTGGAGAACATAAATGTTATTTTCTAACAAACGTATTTCTCTACGATAATTCCATCTTATTATCAAATAAAACTTCCTTAGTCAAACATTTGGTTTTGTTTTGCTGTAATGTCAGCAATTTAGCACATCAACAATAGCATGAAGTGTGTTCGATCTCTATAGTGACCCAAATAGTGTCAGCTGTTTTTAAAATTAACTTAACTAGTGTCTTCTTACTTGAGAAAAGCAGGAAATTTTGAAACGTATTGATCAACATGGCAGGTTTGGGACAAATCAGATCTCTGAAAACTCTGTACAACCACATGCCAAAATATGATAAAAGATACTGAACACTACTCAGCCTTCATACAGCTTTTTAATTTTTTAGACAAAATTCAATAGAATTAATTTAAGCGCATATTGGAAACATAAAAAAAATCAAAAAATCAAAACAATATTGAGTACCACTGTCTTCCCTAGAAGACATAACATATACGATCAGAAACAGAATTTCAAATATTCAAATAAATTTCGACAAATTATAGTTAAGAAATAAGAACTTTTTATTTTAAGAATCAACACTGACATAAGACTAATAAAAAATCTTTTAATAACAATTGCAAACTGCATTTAGTAAAGTGGAATAAACTCTAATAAAAAAATTTAAAAAGTACAAAAAAAGATCCTAGACAAAAACTGAAACAATAAACAAAACTTACCAAAAAATTCTTCTACAGCGCTGAACAGATCTGTTCGTGATGTAGAAGCTGAAGAAACTTTTAATTATGAAACAAAATAATTTCAATTTAAATCCATCAATTAAATGACTTTAAGATACGGAGATTTCGGAAACAAAAACAGCAACTAAACGTTCAAATTATTTTAATTAAGTTTAAAAAAGAATAAAAAGTTTTTTTGACTGGTTGATATCAAAAAAATTATCCTAAACAAAATTCCTATTTTTCGTTTTATGTAGATAGTAAAATTATTTCATTGACAAAGTTAAAAATATTGACACCAAGTAGTAGATCCTTTCGCTTCGCACCACCAATTAGCGATTCCAAATCCGTGCCTCCCAGAAAATTTGCAGTCTTGATTTAAAGAAACAAGAATTTCCCATCAACGGCATCCAAATTCAACCGATTAGCAAACTAAGAAGGAAAAAAAAATTTAACTACACAACCTTTCACAAATGAAAACCTAGTGATGTCATCTTTGAAGAAACCGAAAAAGAAATAAATCTTTCCCATTTTAACAAAGTTTACAATTAAACTTAACTTTATTTAGAAAGCATCTCCAATTAAATTTACTAATCAAAATTCTAAAATCAAATTCTAATTTTGAAACCCATGAAAGAAGTTAGACTAAACGTTAAAAATAATTATACCTTGTGTCCCGTCTGCTATACTATTAAAATTACGGAATTGTTGATCTTAATTTATTTCAAAGAGAATTGAAAGGGATCTCTAAAAGAAATTTAACCAACCTCTCAGTGAAAAGCTAATAAGTAACAGACCCTTCTGAATATGAGAAAAAACTAGAAAAAAAAAACATTGGAGGATACACCGTAAGCGCTGACCAACAAACCTCATGTAGCGGTGGCGAAAAGTAACCGTTACAACGTAGGTTGGGCAAGCAGATATAAAGCTATACAATCAGTATAATTGAATCAACAGATAAAAGCACTTGTCATTTTAGTCCATGTACTGCTTGTAAAGTTTAGGCCTTTTTGTCTATAGCAAAACTTGCAAGTGATTCCGACTTTTAATACACTTCTAAGAAATTTAACGATTCTGATGTGTGCAGTTGATAATAACAACGCGTCAGAGAAAAATGTGTTTACTGACTTTAAAATACCAAATTACAGATATGTATCGTAAGCAAATGGTTTAGTTTTTCTTGTATTGATATTGTTTAATCAAAACATCACGAATCATGTTATGTTAAGGTTGTTAACTTTTGTAACATTAATTCGCGGTAATTAATTCAAATCGAGACGCGTGGCGATCTCTATTGAGGAATAGGGTTGTAGAGAGTAGCTGTTTTTGCGGGGCAGCAATCTGCGTAATTTAGTTACGGAATAAGTCGCTTTTGCGCGTTGAGAGCAGGGTGTGGTCGACGCAAAGAGAGCAGTTGATTCGAGAGCTTTGGAGAAGGCAGATATACTCGGCTGTGGGGAAGCCTTGTGAAACGTTTTCTACACAATTTAGCTGTGGTGGCCCGTGAAGTTTATCGTTTTGTTTTGAAGTATTTTTAAAGTACATCAGCGTAGTGCTGGATTTCCAAGGGCTACCTTTTAAAGCACATTCCTCGGAAGTAAAGTGATATCCTTTTGTTTCTTCCTTTCGTCGTCGGACGGAACCCAGTAGAATTCGTCGTCATTTTGTCCCTCATTGCTGTCTTGACGTGGCCAGCCTGCAAGTTTCAAGTAAACCGATACGCAGTTACTCGTGTGAGCAAAGAGTTGGACCGTACAGCTATGCATGGTTAGTGTACACCCACTAATACCGTGGTGTTTATACCCTTTTGGGTTAAAGAAACAAGTGTATTAAAAATCAGTTTTCCACGGCATTTGTAGCTCGTGGCCTGCCTTGTCTGTCGTCTAACGTAATCATAGGTCTTTGCAAACCTCTGCAGAACCCTACCAACTGTTGTATGAGACACGCCAAACCTTCTAGCAAGTTTGCGATTTGTTAGTTCTTTATTGGATTAAGTCACAATTTGAACACATTCATCACGATTTAAATATCGTCTAGCACGTTCCATCACGAACAGGTGTATTGCACGAATGACAGTTATCTTATCTGTTGATAAAACAATTAAAAAACAATGCCTACTTTTATTTTAAAAGTGAGGTTTACTTACTTAAAAATGATACCCCTTATGAAAAGCTGCTATGATTTCAAAATTAAATAAAGAAGACTTACAAACCTACAAAAGGCGTAATAATTAACAAATTACTATAATTGATATTAATGAATCGGAAAATACATACTTAATAGTTTTCAAAATAAAACTAAAAATCAGAGTGGTGCGTTAATTTTGCAGTTGAGTGTATATAAAACAAAGACTAGGTAGACCGAAAGGTTGGGGGTGTTAATTGGGCTTCTAGCCTAATTCTGTTCTTAGGCGTTTGCGCTGAGAATAGTGGTTTTTGCTAATTTGCATTGGGGTATTTTCCTTTTTTCCCAAATTATCTTCTGACCTCCACTACAGTTTGAACCAGGGGAAATAATTGCTTTTCGATTACCACCATGAAGTCTTAGCCACTTAACTACTGGAGTTGTTTATTTATATAGTTTTATAGGCTTTATATAAGTTGCTACAAACGGAATGACAGCAGGGTGTTGTTGCTAAAGATATACATTCTCTCTAAGTGTTTGAGTTATCATCCCCTTTTCCTTTTTAGATTTTTTTCTTTGGAGCGTATTATCCTTGCTTTGTTGTATAAGCATCGTCAGACATATATCTTTTCGTTTTTGTATTATCTACCTATTGTGATGATATTAAAAATGTAAATGTGATGATATTAAAAAAGTAGTGATATTTAAAAATGATAAAAAAAGAGAGTATAAAAAAAATTTGTTTTTGGTTTGATAAATGTATTGACAGTAAGAAAAATAAATAAAGTAATATTGTCAAGAAAATAGCGTTTTAATAAAAAAAATTAAGAACCACACGAAGAAAAATAACGACCCTGAGAAAAAAAATTGGCGTCCCAACGTGGTAGGGCAAGTTAAATAAAAAACATAATTATCATTTTGTTAGTTGTCTGTTGGTAGTGGAAAGATGTCAAAGCGAGGTAAATCGGTAGATAGTAGAAAAAGGGACAAAAGAGAGGAAGAAAATATTGAAATTGAACAGATGGAAGAAGAAAGTACAAGTATGGAGGAGACCATGGGAGATGTTGAAAAGGGAGATAAAGAGCAAAACGAAATAAGACAACAACAACCAGATTTACTTAAAATATTAATAGAAACGAAACAAGACAAAGATAAAAGATTTGAAGACCAGACTAAAAGATATGAAGACCAAACTAAAAGAATAGAAGACCAAACTAAAAGATTAGAAGAGATTAAACAAGATAATACTAAAAGATTTGAAGAAATCAATCATAATCAAGAGAAAAGATTTGAAGAAATTAAAAGAAAATTTGAAGATCATGAGAATAGATGGGATAATATTGTTAAAAACATGAGAGGTGAAATACAAGAAGAGGTGAATAATAAGATAGATGAATGTCAGAATGAAATGCGTAGGAAAATAGAAAGACACCAAGAAGAAATTATCAACATGTTACAAATAAGGGATGCAGATATAAATGAGAAAATTAAGGAGCAAGAAAAAGAACAAGTAAACTACCAGCAGAATGTGAAAATAGAATTAGAAAAAATAAACAAAAATGTTGAAGAGAAATCAACAGCAGGTAATCATGGACCAAGTCATTATTGTATATTAGATAGCGGGATTCAAAATATGGCAAAATTCTCAGTAAACCACAAACGAATAAATCCAAAAGAAAGAATTAACAGTTTACCAATAAGAAAGGCAAATCGTAAAAATAAGATAAAGAATAATTACAAAAAAGAAAAAAATTATCAAAATAACAATAATAATAAAGAAAAATTGAAATGTACTATTAATTGGCAGAATAAACTAAGAAGAGCAAGAAAAGCGGAAAGAAGAAACAAAATGAAGATGACAATGGAAAATAAAAGGTTGGAGGGGATCAAAGTCAAAAGAAAATCTAAAAATAAGACTAGAAAGAAAAATAAGGAATCGAGGTATAAAATATTTAAGACAGATAGTAAATCCAAAATAAGGATTGAAAAATATCAAATGATAATGAAAGAACATTTAAAGAATTTACTATCAGGAGTCAGAGAGGAACAAAGAAATTACAAATACAGAAAAAGAAAGAAAATCAAAGAACTAGAATAAATGCTACAAGAGAATGTTAAAGTAAAGATTAGAAGCCAATGTTGACAAAAATAACCAAAAAAAAAATGAATGAATGACAGTTGCCTAATGTCAAAATGACGTTCGACAAATTTCAAAGTGCAAGACCGTCAATTCAAATAATTAAGGTTAGAATAAAAACATAAAATAAAACACCATTAAAAAAAATGATTATATATATCATGAAACAAAACAATATCTATTATATTACATAAGACAAATAAAAGAAACAAAGATCAAATTGTAATGGAATTCAGAATTGAGTATATTTTAGTTAATATTAATCAAAACGCTTAAAATTTATATTAATATGGAGGGGAAATGTGATGATACTAAAAATGTAAATGTGATGATATTAAAAAAGTAGTGATATTTGAAAATGATAAAAAAAGAGAGTATAAAAACAAATTTTGTTTTTGGTTTGAGAAATGTATTGACAGTAAAAAAATAAATAAAGTAATATTGTCAAGAAAATAGCGTTTTAATAAAAAAATTAAGAACCACACGAAGAAAAATAAGGACCCTGAGAAAAAGAGCTCTCCATATCATAACACTATGTTGGTGGCTTTCATTGTGAACCTGTGCCAGATCTTCTTAACTAAGACGTTCAGCAACGGTAGTTGTTAATTGAAGGAGTGTGCTTATTAGGAAAATGTAGAAGTGTCAAGTTTTTCAGTCCCATGTGCCCATATCACGAAGGTGTCATCGTCATACTTTAGCCACAATTGTTGTTTTACTTGAGCCTGAAATATTACTTTCTGCTCAAACCTCCATATGGATGTTACTCATGGTCATGATAGAATTTGTTGCCTAACTGGGAACATGCTGTTTTGATGCAAGTCATAAGAAGCTCCATTATTGTTTACTTTGAGGTTTTTCGTACTTGCAGAGCGCGGTCGCTTTTCAGCCTTTATCTGTGGGAACTATTTCAAAGCTAACCAAAATGTCGTTGATATCCAACCTTATGTCTCTAATTGCTTTGACAAAGTGTCCAGTATTTCTGATTGCTGACGGCGTCAATCCTATCAGTGGAGTTATGATATCTAGCAGGAATCTAGCCAGTTTATGACAAGGAGAAATAAGAGTCTCTCTCTCTCTGTGCAATTTAGTTGCATTTGGTTAATCTTTTGTTCTTTTGATTGTATAGGAACCTTGGATAGTAACTCTTGGAATTTTAGATCTTACTGTCGTGAGTTTCGGGAAAGGTTTTTGTTTTTCAGCAACATTAGGTGGAAAGAGACAACGTTACCCTGTTTCCTGAACTTTTTATTTAAAAATGTCAATCCTGCTTTTACTAGATATTTTTAAAAACATTAACAGATTTGAAATATGTTTGTTGATACTGCAGTTCTTACCAGACGAACTTTATAGTTTTAAAGTATGACGGCACATTTGAACAATTACCAATCGTAGTGAATCAATGATGCTAAAATCTTATTGTTAATCACAAAACAGGGAGAGAAACATATTATGTTGGGAATTCTTGAACCTGAACGGTGAATATCTAGCTTTTCGGTTTTGTGCAACACTAGTAAATAGTAGCATTTGGTTGAGAATCAAACTACTGAAAAAACTGAAAGAAAAACTTCAGCTTCCATTATACTCACTTTGTCTTATTAAAATTTTATTAATGAAATATTAAAGGTAGCAGTACTATTTCTCAATGCACAGATTATTTAAATTAGAACTTGACCTTTTGGCAATATTCTCTCTTTTAGGTTTCTATTCTTACATCATTTATTATTAAAACATTTTCTACATAGAAGAAAAGAAATTTAAAGACGACGTAAGGTTTCATGAAAATAATTAAAAGCTCCTTGAAAATAACCGTTACGAGAATAAAGCTCTATGAAGCACTTTTTGTAATCAAAAATGAAATTTCCGCTATAGAGTGCTTTCTTTTTTGCAAAGAAATCCAGTATTGATAGTAAATATGCTCGAGAGTTTTAATGCGATAAAATAGAAACTGCGACAAAAACAGCCAAGCATAAATTCTCATTGAATAGCTAACGCCGGAATGAGAAATTGATGCATTTTACGACTATAAACCACGTTTTAGAATATATGGATTTTCTATTCAAACCTGACTTTTGTGTACTTTCTCGTAAATCTACCCGTCACCGAGACTCCACTTAGATTAGACTTCTAATAACGTTATTTGCTGAAGGGAAAGGAAATGTCGTTCATATAATAAAATAGTAAATTACTAAACTTTGATAAATATATCATTGGGTAGTAAAACGGTATTAATGAAACATTTTTTAAAGCAGTAAACTCCCAGTTCAAGTATTTGTTAAAAATGTGTAACTATTTTAGAGAGTATTTCTAGATAAAAGTCACAAAAGCCAAGCGCTGTACAATAGGTAAGCTGAACTTTTTTATTTTATTCAGATCCTGGATAGCGTGACCATTTTTAGCTTTTAGATGTTCAGTTAGCTGTAAAGGTGTTTCATTCGCTGTTATTGTCGTAACTCCAATATTCTCCTTCGTTCACTCCCTACTTCTTTAGTATCTTTTCTTAAAAGGACTCGTGATCTACTTTTATGTCTTTTACTTTGAGCAAATATAGTCTTCGTATGTGCGTACTATTCAGATTTTATTCTTTGAAAATAAATTTTTAAATTGAAGATAAATTTTTTATTTTAATGCTGCACATTCTAAAAATTTAATCTCACGGAAACGATCTTTTAATAGTTCAGAATTTGCTAACGCCTAATATGGTTCTAAAGCAGAATCCAAATTGAATTTTAAATATAACTCGTGCTTCTTTACATCTTAAGAAAGCCGTAATAAAATTTTCCTTTGACAACTCGTTGTAATTCAGACTGACACGTTTTATAATCACGGAAGCGCATTTTGGAAGCTTTGAACAGAAAACAAAATGAATAACTTTAAATAAGTTTAAATTGATAGGAAATATCAACTGACGTAAATTTTAGAAATATGCTAATTCTACTTTTGTTATTGTCTCTTTTCTCATGAAGTTTGATAGGAATTAGATTACTTTGTCAAGGGTATTCCATAAATGTGCTTTAATATTAATGATTTCTATAAGCAAATATCTTTTTCACAACAGCAAAAAAAATCAAATCGTTCTTATATTAAAAAATCTTTTTAAGAAAAGAATACAAATAAATTTGTCTGCTTTAATTAATGTAGATAAATACTTTTTGTTTAAAGGTATTTTATTTAAAGAGCTTTTTTCTTTGGCAACAGTATCGTTACCATAGCAACATTGGATGTCAAATAACATTTGCTATCACTCTAGAGGTCACGTCGGACACGTTTTTGTAAGAAAAGATACTTGTCTTTTAGTTGTTTCTTCTCATTATTTGTAATGACCAATACACCTAACAATGTAACAGTCTAATCAGTGGCGTAGCAAGGGATATTGGCTCCCGGGGCGGACTTTCCAACGTGCCGCTCTTTTTTCTTCAGAAAAATTCGAATTTAAAAATTTAACAACTTAAAGTAAACATTTAATGCAACATTTAAACTTTAAACTGCGTTTATAAATGGTAATTAAGTTTGTAAAAAGAAAGTAATTTAAGTATTGGCTATGATTATATTTAGATGATTGTATGAAAATTTAAACAGCAGCCTACGCTAAATGTAAACAAATAAATAAATAAGAAAAAACCTAAAAATAAAGCTATAATGCTTGAAACTTAAAAGCAAACTTTCCTAGCTTTATCGTTTCTTCGAAATCTATCCGGTTTGTAAGTTCTTGCTCAATAGACAATTCGGCGAGATTGGAAAAACTCAGCTGGCTCATAGCAGACTTCAAGTAGGACCTAATCAGTTTTAACTCAGAAAAGCTTTTCCCAGCTCGCAACACTGATACCGATGGTCAAACAAATTCGCAACAGTATCACCAGGTTAGGAACGAAGGTATTAAGGTTACACGAGAGTGGTCTGGAAAGTTTCCGACCTCAACGTGAAGATGGCAGCACTCGTAAATAAAAGCTACTGAATTTCGTTGTTCATCTGTTGACAGTTACTCACCAAAGTTTCAGCCATTTTGGACGCGCAGTTTTTATGTAACAGTCGTTTGGTGAGTTGATGTGAGTTTTTTTGTAAAAATGGACAAAATCGAGTATCGAGCTGTCATTAAATATTTGTTTTTGAAAGGCAATACGCCTTCGCAAATAAAAGATGAGTTGGATTTTGTGTATGGGGACTCTGCACCATCATTTAACACAGTGAAATTTTGGGCTGCTGAATTTAAACGTGGCCGTAAGAGCTTGGGAGACGATGAACGTTCGGGACGTCCAAAAACTGCAACTACCGACGAAAACATCGCCAAAGTTCACCAAATGGTGCTAGACGACCGCCGAATTAAAGTGAGCGAGATAGCAGAGGTTATCAACATGTCGAAAAAACGTGTTTGTCATATATTAAATCAACATTTAGGCATGAGAAAGCTGTCCGCGCGTTGGGTGCCGCGTTTGCTCACGTTAGACCAAAAACGTGTTCGAATGAATATTTTCAACGCTCTTTTGGCGCAATTTAGGCGAAATAAATCCGAGTTTTGGCGCCGATTAATTACTGTAGATGAAACTTGGATACACCATTATACGCCCGAAACAAAAATACAGTCCAAACAGTGGACTGCAAAGGATGAACCGGCTCCAAAAAAAGCAAAAACTGTTTTTTCGGCTGGGAAAGTGATGGCGACTATTTTTTGGGATAGTCATGGAGTTATTTTAATCGATTATCATTAAAAGGAAAAACCATTACAGGAGCATACTATGCATCATTACTTGACAAGCTGAAGGCAGAACTTGCGAAAAAACGGCCACATTTGCAGAAAAAGAAAATTCTGTTTCACCAAGACAACGCACCGTCTCACACCTCAGCGGTTGCCATGGCGAAAATCCACGAATTACGGTTTGAACTGCTTGACCATCCGCCTTACTCACCAGATCTAGCCCCAAGCGACTTCTTTTTGTTCCCTCATCTAAAAATTGCGCCCGGAGGACAAAGATTTTCGTCAAATAAAGTGGCAACCACCTTCGTGAACAATTATTTTGCAGAGAAAAATGCCGAGTACTATTTGGACAGGTTACAGAGATGGAAGCATCGCTGGGAGAAGTGTGTAGAATTACAAGGAGACTATGTTGAAAAATAAAAAAAAATTTTCAGAAACAATGTCTTGTATCTTTGTTAGGTCGAAAACTCTTCAGACCACCCTCGTACTGATAGATAAACTGTAACAGTTCCAGTAGTCCTTCGTGCACAAGCTTTTGGTGGTTCTGAGAAGTGTCGACCAAGGTTCGAAAACGATATCGTTCGATCAGGAATTCCACCTTACTGATTTCATCCGGAAAATTAACTGAATCGCAGACGTATTCCCGTTGCTCAAACCCTGAAGTATTTTCTTGAATTATCCGGTCCACGGATGCGAACACTTCCAGGGTAGTTCTTCTTCGTAGGTCAAGTTTGCACTCTTTGATTTATCACCGAAAAATTGATTTCTCTTTGTTGTTCTTCGAGGCTCAACTTAGATTTCAAGTACCTTGCACAACTGTTTCGAGTAGCTGAAATTGCAGTCCATTATCTCATTTTGCTGTTCAACTAAAAATATCTTCAATGCCCCAGTTTTTGCCGTACGCCATTGAATGTCCAGTCGCTTGGGCTGCAGGTAAACTTGAGTATTGTTTATCTCTGGAAGGACTTCAGACCAAAACCCGAGGTAACAAAGAAAAGAAAACGAATGCATTGGTGGCAACAGCATCCCTGCATCCAACTGAGTAACTGCATTTTCTGTTCTGTCGGTGCGTAACTCTTCGATAACATTCAGGATCTTGGAAAAAAGTCTTCAACAATTTGGCAGCTCCTAGTTTTGAGCTCCATCGGGTTTTATCAGGCGTTTTACCCTTGGTCAGTAGCAGCAATCAAAACGTCTCAACGATGGGGTGATGATGAAAAGAACGAATAGGTAACAGATTCCGAAGTGACAGAAACGGCGTGAACACCAACTTGGTTCAAAGAGTAGTTAGTGATTGCGACGAAGTGGTCCTTGGGGGTTAACTGTCTTAATTCTCGCTTGGACTCTAGTATATAATCTGAAAAGTGTTGTTTTAAGCTTGGCAATTCTCAATGTTGAGTCTATCTTTGTTGATCTTCTCCAAAATCATTTTCGCCTTTTGTTCAGCGTTTTTACTTTTGGTTTCGATGAAAGCAACAACAAAAAGTATAATGTAAAACGGGTTTTACATACTTTACTCCACTTTTTACATGTAACATAAAAAATAGTTTTTTACGCGTAAATACCCAACCCTGCTACTGAAGAACCAACAAACGTTATCCTCGCGAAAGCATAAAATTTGTTCACTACTGGAGCACCCAATAGGAACTAGGAACGAGGGCCAATGCTTGCGTATGTTTCCACGCCTGAGGCACGACGGGCGGCGGCGGCATAATTATTGCGAAAAGTTTACAGCTGCAATAGCAGACAAAGAAGGGCTTTTGTCTTAACAGAACTGTTAATCGTCACAACTATGTATTAAGCGCGAGAAAATCTTGTTCCGAACTTTATCACCACTCTGTATATGTAATCTCTTTTATAATCATAATCAATATAATACCTGAGCAATGAAATGTTTGTCTAAAATTAAAATTAAAAAATTATGCTTAACCAGAAACTTCTCATCAATTTGTACAAATTCAGCTATGCACGCTAGGTACATCATAACCATAGGTAACATGCGGTTTTTATTTTGTCCGATGCAGTTACCAAATTAATTATCTCCTCTTCCACAAACACCTAATCCCACTGTTTGTGTCTGCAACATGTAGTTTAAAATTTTAATTTAATAGTTGACAGCTTTAGTGTTAGAACAGATACGTGGACAATTGCAATTGAAGACTATCAGTTGTTACGGGCAAAACCAGAAAAAGTGACCTTAATGCCAGTTCAGACTAAGGTCGCGCACAGAGCAACTCAAAACGTTGGACAAGAGGGGGTTCCCAAAGTAACCAAACATAAGCTAAATTAGAATTCAATTAAGAAAAATTTATTTATAAATACAGGATGACAGAATCGGTATGGGCAACAGGAATAATATAAAAATCGTCTCATTCCCATGTGTATATAGAACACCCCGATGGCAATGGACACTCTGTACACTGAGCTCTCTATAAACTTCCAACAGAATTTACAATACCTTACGCAATTCTCAACGGTTTGTTTAACTTAGCTCACACTGCAAATCTACACAAAGTAACCGATGGTCATCAATCACCCGAATTTCTAATTTTGAATCTCAATTATTGCTTAAAAAGGCAAAAGGAAAAGTACTTATTCAGCTCACCTTTCACTAGTCTAAATATCTGGTTCATAATGCCGATACAAAATCGTCAAAGCATACAAATATATTTACACTACCTGAATAGAGGAAGAAACAGCAAAAAACGTTATCGCATTCACAATCTCAAATTTAATTAGACGCACTTGAAGTAAACGCTACTTGACTTATAAAATGAAGACTTGGAATATTACTCCCATCCATTCGCAAAAATTCTTAAAATATCTCCGATTAGACAATCGCAAGTAGCCCAAAAAACCACTTTCAAGGAGCTTTTATAATATTTCAAGCTAGAATATTTAGCGACATGAGACATACCCCTTTACTATCGAGGGCAAACCTCTATGACTACCACAAGCAGGCTGAAATTTGAAGTTACGCCTAGCTAGACGCAACCGTACTAAACACAAGTGGAATATGATAGTAGAAGGAGCACCCCTATCTGTGTGATGGAATATCCTTTGCCCGTTACAACTTCTAGCAGATCGAAGCGGCACTTTCTAAGTCCGCAGGTGTCCTTTAAAAGACGGACTCACACAAGGAACGCATATAAACACAACGCGCACTAGTACACGGTGGACATTTTTAGGTGTAGATTTGCCTGCGTTAAAACAAGCTTCGCACGGAACAGCGTCTGGCCAACAGGATTCCACAAAATTTGAACAAGTGAAGTACGATAAACAATTTTTAAAAGAAACTATACGCGTGTTTAAATAAATATCGTACGAAATAAATTAAAAGTGCTTGACGACTTAATAAACTAAAATGGTTAACTATATTTGCAAAATATCAAGATGACAAAAAAAAATATAAAATGACATTACAGAAGTTTTGCTTTTCCGCCTTGCATTAATACAATTTCAGCTTTGCTTTAAATGGCCTCTATTCTAAACCCTTTATTTTGTTTTTCAGCAAATTGCAAGTGAAATATCCATCAGACTTTGGTTTTCCAAACCAAAGATGGAAAAGATTTCTATGAAATATGTTCGAGTAGTTGATTCATCTGAATACTTTTATTTCTATCGTGTTTATTTAAGTGCAAGGCATTTGCTCCTAGTATAGTGATTTTCTTCTTTCAGAAAGCTTCTTCTACGTTTTGTTATTTGCTTTTTAATATCTTAAGTGTATTTGTGTTGCCCCTATTCTCATTGTACTTGGTAGATAGATTGTAACGACTTACTTTTAATTGTTTATTATTTTATCCTTTTAATATTTGTAAATACCTACTTGAGACGTACCCGTTCCGAATAGTAAACACTGTGACTCGTCTAATGAGTCATCGCATCCCGCTTTTATGTTCCCTCTCCGCACGCTGTGCCACGCCCTGAGTCAGAAAAATGTCTTTTGAAGTATACACAGCCGGCTATGCCTAATTTCCTGATTACAAGACACAAACTGATAAAGTACTCGCTCTGTATACACCGACATCATTTACATATCCAATCGCACTATACCGTGACGTAAATCAAACCAGACGACCGTTACCATTGTCCACACATATGCAAACCAGCGACATCCTATCTTCGGCCTCAGTGCGCCTTCTCTATCTCCTCCTAGCAACGAAACCTGCTTTGCATGGTGTTAACTTGCTTAGTAGGCCTTTATTTAATACCGCTTTTATGATGTGTACATGTTAATATTGTAGTCACTTGGAACCAGCGATTCAAGGGAAAAACTGCTGGAACCGACCGGAGATGCAACAGCTTTAGTAACTTTTCAAGTTTTGTTAATCAGCTTCTAATTTTGTATAAAAGGAAAATTAAGATATGTAACAACAGCTTTGGGCAATTTATTTTGGCTCATTAAGTGTCATGTGACCATGACCTTTAATCAATTGACTGAGAGACTGCCTATAATTAATTCTCTTCGGAAAATCACATGGCCTGTTTTCTTTCTGTTCTGCGTTGAAGTTTGTTCTGTTTCGCCTATCGCTGACAAGCTTTCCAAATCACTCTTCAATTGTCTTAGACCCTCTAGTTAAAGCTGTTATTTGCAAAACTTGATAATTATAAGAAACAGTCGGAAATTTGTAAAATCGTCAAATCTAGAAATCTGTCCTCCACTGTGATAACGCTGATTGCAGTTGTTGTTCGGCTCTTTTTGCGCTAGTTCTACATAATTTAGCGACCTTTGTTAATTTACGATTTTTGATACTAAAAATGTGAAACCAATGTATGTATGTCGTCCGCAATATAAAACCAAAGAAAAGTGAATATGTAAAGCAAACAAAGTATAATGATTACTATAGGCTATTACGTCTATGATTTTTCTATCCAGACCTCATATGCTTGTATCACAAATGACTCAAAAAAGATTAACGCAATTTACCCAGCAAACATGCATATAACGGCCAGCATACGGTCTTCCTCTGGCACTAATGGCTAAATGCTGGCACTGGCACCCTTAGCTCGACCAGTCAATGGCCACATATATAGTAACCGCAACAAAGGCCGCATTAGCAGCCTTAGCTAAGCCAGCCATTGGCCACATGCCTAGTAACCGTTACAACGCCGGCATTGGCAGCCAAGCTCAGCCAGCCATTGGCCACATGTCTAGTAACCGTAACAACCATAGCGCACCCAGCAAACGGCCAAATATTAAGTTTATTTATTATACATAAAAAAATACACTAAAAATTAGAACAATTGTTTCTATACTTCCCATTTTGGAAATATTTAATTTTTGAATAAGAACGGTATGTCGAGCCATTCCTATTAGATAGCGCCTCAAGTATTTTAATGCTGCTAATGTTGTGTTAGCTGTGTATATAACCAGCATGAAGCGGGCAAGTATCGACTGTCATTGTCCTCTACCGATGTGTCCAAACAAGGACGAAAATAATGGTCAGTGCTTGCACGTTCATTAAACTTTTATTTGCGGGGAGACAGTAGGATTTATGTGTTTATATTTATTATAAATTATACAGGGTGAGTTTTTTCCGATGTTTAGTATGGAGATCTCGAAAACTAGCGGAGATAGAGAGACGATTAAATGAGAAAATAATTGCAGTTTTACAAGCTCAATTTAATGAGCTTTTTGTTTTTTTTTGGAAAAAATGCATGGTTAACTAGATATCTCGCAAAAATAATTTTTTTGTTATTTTGTTTGGTGTTTATAGCTCTGTTATTATTGACTTTAAGAAAAATGTGTAAAGGAAAAAGTTGTATGTAATTATGTGCTTAATAATACAGTCTAACCGAAGTTTTTATCTAAGCTGCAATTTTTGAGTTATGACACAAGCTTTTGTTTTTTTTAATGGAGACGATAGTCGGCCATGATTTTATAAAAAAGGCCGTTTTTCAACGATTCTAACGATGTACCACTTGACATAGTTAGTTTTATAAATAAATAAATTATAGCCTTTTTTTCTTTTCATTTTCAAACTGTTCAAGTAGTACGTTATGGAAACAATTGATAGATGCGCGCATCGTGTCTAATAATAAAATTCAAGTTAGTTATTAAAATTTTTCTTTTAATTTCGAAATTATAAACATAATTATTTTGGTGTGAAATGTTTATTCCGTTGAAATTGCAATTTTAAATAAAAATGTTTCTGAGAAACTAATAAACAGAGAATGACAAACGATAAATTAAAAAACAATAAAAGAAATTAGGATATAAATAAAGTAGTACCAAAACAACGTAATTGAAGTAAGTAAAGTATTTAAGGTAAGTGAACAAAGCATATTTACATAAAAATAGGTATTTCACTCATAGGTGTAACTAAAAACTAAAAATGCTGTTAACATAGTATGCTATGGAAACAATTAACAGATGCAAACGACAGTTATTTATTTACAGGTGCAAATCATTTAGTTTCTAATTAATGTTGATTTTGGTTTCGTAAATTATTAATATGAATTTTTCCTAATCAAGAAAAGCATGATATGATTGAGCGTTACATTTTGTGTCATAAAAATAAAAAAGCAGGGTATATCAAAAGTCGTACGACACAGTAGATGACCTTAGAGAAGCTGTACTAGAAGTTTTTGCTAATATTGATGTACGTTCCGCTAGAAAAGCAACAAATTCGGTTTTAAAAACGAGTAACTTTGGCATTAATCATAATATTGGATCTTTTGAACATGTTTAGTCTCAAATATTTTACTTTACTTTACGTTGATTTGGTACTGCTTTATATTCTAATTTCCTTTATTGTTTCCTAATTTATCGTTTCTCATTCTCTGTTTATTGGTTTCTCAGAAATTATTTTTATTTAAAATAATTATGTTTATAGTTTCGAAATTAAAAGAAAAATTTTAATAACTAACTTGAATTTTATTATTAGACGCGATGCGCGCATTTATCAATTGTTTCCATAGCGTACTACCTGAACAGTTTGAAAATGAAAAGAAAAACAAGGCCATAATTAATTTATTTATAAAAATAACTATGTCAAGTGGTATATCGTTAGAATCGTTGAAAAAAGGCCTTTTCTAAAAAGTCATGGCCGACTATGGTTTCCATTAGAAAAAATACAAGCTTGTGTCATAACTCAAAAATCGCAGCTTAGATAAAAACTTTGGTTAGACTGTATTATTAAGCACATAATTACCTACAACTTTTTCCTTTACACATCTTTCTTAAAGTCAATAATAACAGAGCTATAGACACCAAACAAAATTTAAAAAGAATTATTTTTGCGAGAAATCTAGTTAGCCATGAATTTTTTCAAAAAAAAAGAAAAAGCTCATTAAATTGAGTTCATAAAACTGCAATTCTTTTCTTATTTAATCGTCTCTCTATCTCCGCTAGTTTCCGAGATCCCCATACTAAACATCGGAAAAAACTCACCCTGTATAAAATTATATGCTTCTATTATTTATTGATTTAGTTTAGAATAACAAAATCTTAATAAAATGCATATGTAACGTTGTCCGAAGAAAAGATGCTTATGGCTAAAATTTAAAAAAAATTTAAAAAGTTTTATTTAAAAATCAAAAATTAGCCATAAGCGTTCTTTCTTCGGGCAGGGTCATTTTTTAGTACTGGTATACTGCTGGCATTGTAAAGGTAAAATATAAAATGTGTGTGTATTTCATGTAATGGGCCAGAAGAAAACCATCACTGTGTAAACCTATTGGCACTGCACTGGCACTTAATGGGCCATTGATGGCAAAATGCAAGCATTAGTACTGGTAAAGCATTGGCCCTGCTTCTGGTCAGTGTGACCTATATGATCAGGCCCATCACTGTTTGCCAGCGTCGTACCAGTACAGAGTACTAATGGCAGCATGCTATGTGGCCAGCATCTGGCCTTTTCATTTATATTTGTTAGGTACTTTAGAATTAAATAGCTTAGGCGATAATAATCAGACAATTAATGAATATAAATATAATTGTCGGTGAAGATCTGAGAAATTTAAACACAAGAAATGACAAATGTAACTTAATTGAGAGTATTTTGTGTCAATTTTCCATTTCCACGGGGGATTGTTTCCAACAGTTGAAATTCATAACAGAAAATGTCCTAAGTACATTCTACAAATTTGAAAGCAAGTATTGTGCTCACCACTTCTACAGTTAAACTGCAGCGGAAAACGTACCAAAAAATCCATAACACATACTTCTAAGTTTCAAAGTTTAGTCTGTATTTGAAAGAAATAAGTTTGATGAAACAATTTTTGAGCAAAACAATATTGGAATCTCTTGTGAAGTTTTTATTGTAACATGATTTTGTAGTTATACGAAATAAATAACTTTGTACACAGAAATAGAAATAAACAAAGTTGTCTCAAGGTGTTTCTTTTGCTAAATACTTAAAGCGTAAACATTTCCTAAAAAGGTTATGGGCCCAGGAACAGATTATTATACATAGTTAAAGTTGCAGGTAATAACAAACGTTAAGCAAATATTATTTATAAAACCAAAACCCAAAATACTCGACGGAAACTTAACGAAAGCCACAATACGAGGGTGGTCTGAAACGTTTCCGGCCTAACAAAGATACAAGACATTTGTTCTGAAAATTCTTTTTTATTTTTTAACATAGTCTCCTTGTAACTCTACACACTTCTCCCAGCGATGCTCCCATCTCTGTAACCCGTCCAAATAGTACTCGGCATTTTTCTCTGCAAAATAATTGTTCACGAAGGTGATTGCCTCTTCATTTGACAAAAATCTTTGTCCTCCAGGGAACAAACAGACGTCGCTTGGGACTAGATCTGGTGAGTAAGGCGGATGATCAAGCAGTTCAAACCGTAATTCGTGGATTTTCGCCATGGCAACCGCTGAGGTGTGAGACGGTGCGTTGTCTTGGTGAAAGAGGATTTTTTTTTCTGCAAATGTGGCCATTTTTCCGCAAGTTCTGCCTTCAGCTTGTCAAGTAATGATGCATAGTGTGCTCCTGTAATGGTTTTTCCTTTTTGAAGATAATCGATTAAAATAACTCCATGACTATCCCAAAAAACAGTCGCCATCACTTTCGCAGCCGGAAAAACAGTTTTTGCTTTTTTGGAGCCGGTTCCCCCTTTGCAGTCCACTGTTTGGCCTGTATTTTTGTTTCGGGCGTATAATGGCGTATCCAAGTTTCATCTACAGTAATTAATCGGCGCCAAAACTCGGATTTATTTCGTCTAAACTTCGCCAAAAGAGCGTTGGAAATATTCATTCGAACACGTTTTTGGTCTAACGTGAGCAAACGCGGCACCCAACGCGCGGACAGCGTTCTCATGCCTAAATGTTGATTTAATATCTGACAAACACGTTCTTTTGACATGTTCATAACCTCTGCTATTTCTCTCACTTAAATTCGGCGGTCTTCTAGCACCATTTGGTGAACTTTGGCGATGTATTCGTCGGTAGTTGCAGTTTTTGGACGTCCCGAACGTTCATCGTCTCCCAAGCTCTTACGGCCACGTTTAAATTCAGCAGCCCAAAATTTCACTGTGGTAAATGATGGTGCAGAGTCCCCATACATAGAATCCAACTCATCTTTTATTTGCGAAGGCGTATTGCCTTTCAAAAACAAATATTTAATGACAGCTCGATACTCGATTTTGTCCAGTTTCACAAAAAAACCTCACATCAACTCACTCAAACGACTGTTACATAAAAACTGCGCGTCCAAAATAGCTGAAACTTTGGTGAGTAACTGTCAACAGATGAACAATGAAATTCAGTAGCTTTTATTTACGAGTGCTGCCATCTTCACGTTGAGGTCGGAAACTTTTCAGACCACCCTCGTAGGCTGTTTATAGAGTTTAGAAAACAGCAAAAATGCCCTTTAATGTCGACGTCATATTATAAAAAGATACCTTGAGGTCCTCCATATCTATTTAAAGTCAACACAGAATCAAGAAACCTTATTTATGAAACTGAAACCATAGACAATTATGCATAGGTTATGATAGAGATAGATATGCTATGGAAACTAAAATCAAAAGTAAAACGAGAATTTAAAAAAATAATTCCGATTATAGTTTACTAGAAAATGCAATTCATTCCAATCACAATTTTTGCAATATCGGTATCAAAACAAGCTTATTTTAGGACCAGGACGCTATTGGTCCAAAACAAAACATTTTGAATAAAGGCCGAAATC
>VTPC01008549.1:125993-166268 GCA_011009095.1 Ignelater luminosus
TTGTTGACTAGGTTAGGACTAGCTCAGGCACAGCTGCTGCAGAGTCTAAAGAAAAGAATTGAAACCCAACCAGTAGCCGTGAAACGCTAAAGACTGCAGCATCATCAATCCTGATTATTATCAACAAAACCTGACAAGTATAATCTCCATCTCAACCATCCAACATTCTAAATCTGTGGATCAACAAATACAAGGAAGAAACGAACTCCATTGTACGCTAAAGCTTCTAGTACAAGCAAAAGTGGAATAATCTACACAGAAAGATAATATAAAATAAATAGAAAATTTTAATCTTGCTGTCGCAAACCAAAAAGTAGGATGGACAGATAATAACGTCTAACTCTTGAGATGAACTTGCGCTACACTCAACCAACCAACTAGAATAACACACAGGATCCGGTTCTCAGGGACTAACTAACGGCAGTTTTTATAAAGACCTGAAAAGTTTAACTTACCTTTTACTTTCGTTAAAATAAAAAAGAAAATAGAAAAGTTAGGAAATCCCAAATCTCGAAAAAATATAAAGTTACACAGATCAAGATTAACCCGACGGCGAAGCCTTTGCTTTCACTAAAGCTCACATACAAACGCTTCATTCAAAATAGAAGTATTCTGACCATATCGAGAGTTGGCTATGATCACTACTGTCAATGTCAACCTGAAATAAGCGCTCCTAAAAAATGTCCTTTTTTCAGTAGTTTAAGGCGAAATAAAATATCAGTAAAGTGTTTTAAAAAAAAGTCCTCTTCAGGACTAATCAGTGTCCGCAAAAACCAATCTTCTTTCAAACTTTTATTTCAAAAAAAGTAAAACCAACAGCTCACAAATCTATCATAGGCGCAGTGCACACCGCGCCGTCAAGATGACATCAAAAATCGTAGAAATGAACGAGGAGGCGATGACGGTCTTCTATAACGAACTTCTCTAGTTTGCCAAAAAGAAATTTGGCCGCTCATTCTCTTCAAAAATATATCTTTCAAAATCAGAGATGTCAAACCCCTCTCAACAAACGAAAATGATAACCTTAAATCTGAATTGTCAAAACCCTCAACGAACGAACATGATAACTTTACTTCTGTTTTAGGTCAAAATTTAAAAAATGCACAAGGCGAGACTCAACTGACAGCAACACAATGGAAACTGAAAATCAGTTCGAGATAATGCCAAACAAACTAAAATATCCCCTGTAATCATCAAGGATAAAAACAAATGGACAACCCTCTCCAGCGAGTTCACTTGCCTAAAAATCAACTTTTCAAAATCCAAAAACCTCCCCGACGGTATCAGTGTCTAACCCGTTAGCGTGGAGGACTACAGAATCATGATACACTTTCTCGACGACGACAGGGTATTCTTTTACACATTCCAACTCAAAGATGACAAACCACTACCAGATGTACTACGAGGCATCCCGGAGGGAATCGCCACCGACGACATCGCCACAGACTTACGGACGCAAGGCTTCCCAATAAAAACAATAACTCGATTACAGGCAGAAGAAATGCCCAATTCCCCTGGTACTAGCACTGTTAGACAGAACTAGAAACTATAAAAACATTTGGAAAGTCAAAACTGTCCTACTACTAACGGTAAAAACAGAAACGCCCATAAAGAAAAAAGACAGCATAACCCAGTGCCATCGCTGCCAAGGATTCCGGCACACACAGCGAGACTGCTACTATGAGCCGCGTTGCGTAAATTGCGGGGATAACCATCACTCGACAGCATGTCCAAAACCCAAAGAACAGCCTGCGACATGCGCCAACTGCAAGGGTAGTTACCCAGTCAGCTATCGTGGCTGCCCTTGTTTCCCCAAGATAGCAGCCTATGGCAAACACCACCGTCCCTCCATCAACCTTTTTGCCAGTCCAAAATCTTTCTCTGTCCTCCACATATAACTTCATGAACTCCGAGACCGCCGATTTAACACACCCAAAAAGCTACGGCGCTGCAGTCAAATCCCCAGTTACAGTTGCAAGATCTTGCACATCCACTTAACCGGCGATGCAAAATTAAAACCCAGCCCTTCTACGTCAGCTACTGGGCAATGCTGCTTACACCAACAACTCAAATCTACTACAAAAACTATTATCTCTTGCAACAGACGCTGTAAATAAAAAAGATGTCTCAACAGCTTTACTACAACTACTACCAGAACTTCTCAACTCACTCAAATAAACACAACAACACTACTAAGACTATAACGAACCTCGACAATGTAACCCAAACAAACACAACGACTAAAACATTCACTCTGACAAGTAAACAACAAAAGGCAGACACTTAGCCTCTACACTGAACCATCCTAAAATGTCATCCACTACAGGACATAGAAGGTTAGAGTGAAAATGTTACTAGGTACTTCTAAACCAAGAAAACAAAAAAAGAAAAAGAAGTATTATAATTCCAGGTTATTCAATCTTGGACTTAATTTCCCAATAAAGTGCGCTGCGTTGTTCAAATGACAAGCAAACCCAAATCAATAAGTATAGCTCAGCCCACAGCAAAAAGAAACATCGCTTAGCACATTGTTGAAATGAAAATCTTCTAACAAGCACCACATGCTTAAGCTAGAAACCAAAGCTCACTACATGCTCAGTTTTAGACAGAAAGGTAACTAAACAGAAGTTTACCAGTATTGTAAAAGATGATATCAGAAATACAAGAAAAGTATTTTCACAGGAAGTGAGTGCAGGAAAGATTCGACGACAAGTGTTTGCAGAAGTAGAATATCAGATAATGACGGATTCTATTAAAATACCGACGAAGATGAAAAAGTCAGATGAAGTGTCTACTCCGTCGCCTAACTTCCCGCCTAAATAAAAAACAAAAAATTGTCTGCATGACTAGTTACACTGTCGGTTACCACACGTCTGAAAATGGAGCTCAGAAATGTAGGATAAAATGACTAGATTGCCTGAGCCACTCGTCTGAATGACTAATTCTCAGAAACTAGCGCAGATCAAGATAGCGATTATCTCCTAAAGTGGCCACTCTGTCGCCTCACCTACCGCTTAACTAAAATACGACTATCTTTAAGAAAAAGTATCATCCTTAGTGGAAGTACCTGTTATAGTGACTACGTCTTGTCTGAGTGGAAGATTGGTTCTCTGAAGATCACAAAATCAAGATAGTTGAAATAGAAGCCAAAAACCTGACAAGAATCCCAGATTATTCTAGACTAGTCTGGAGAGATGGCATTACCATCGCTTTATCAGTGACAAAAAGTAAGGCAAAACCCTTTTAAAAGATCTTAATTGTCGATATGAAATTTAATGACAGTTTTGTCCTTTAATCTTATTAACTCAAAAACTACTATAGATCTTTCTAGGAATGAAGTATTCATTGCACTATTCTGAAATAACCTTTGCAGGACTCGAGATAATAATGTATAATTACGTTTGAGTACGTGGTCTCCTATCTTATAATTAGGAGGAGCCTTAACAAGATGCCTACGATAAATGAGACTGTTGACGATGAAAGGTCTTAAATGGTCTTAAAATTGATTGTGGTTTGGTTACTTCTTTAGAAAAAGACACTCAAGATACTTTGAGGGATTTGTCCGTGCTCATCCTTACCCTCCACTCATCACTTGATCAAAGAGGTCGGCGTTGGGATGCAAATGTGCTTTCTAGGTTGAAGAAGAGTAAGATGATAACGGGAGCACTGTCTTCAATTTACTCTTTTTTATTTACACTTGAAGGAGAACTTACCTGGAAGTCTCTTATACACATAATATCTACGCCCTTGCCTTTCTACAAGACATGGGGGTTCGTATTTAAAAACTTAGACGACACTGGATAGACATCAATAGCAATAGTCTCACTACGATGAATCTCTTCACTACCGATAAAAGATGCGGGGAGTCTAACTGAGAACAGTGGAAATATCAACGAGAGTCACATCCTTCTCTATATGAAACGGAACTCGATAATTTCGTATTATAGAGTCTATCCTACTGTTAAGGATATAGCAGTTAGGCAAACGTTACGATATTAAATTTTGATGCCGAAAATACAAGTTGAAGATATTTCAATATACAAAAATTTTTAGAAGACTAACAAGCATTTCTATTGCTTTATTCAAGCTTGGTGCCTTTTATGTAAACTGTAGAAAAAAGTATATATGCACACTAAAGGCAAAATTTAGGTCTAAATCAAAAAGTTACCAATAAAGCTAGTGGAAGTGGCAAAATGTACGTCACAACTGCCGCATTGTTTTGTTGATGTTGTTAGGTCAGATCTTCCTAGATGGCGTTTTCCTGGGTTATAAGACTTGAAGACAAATTATTAGTGCCATATTGCTGTCTACCGTTTTCATAATTGCATCTTTGACAATAATTTCCTAGATGAACTTATCCAATAGTTGTAAAAGTGAGCTTTAGTACGTAAATAAAAAAAAATTTAGCGCTCCATCAACTGCGTTTAATTAATTTATTTAAATGCTTTACGAAGCTACTACTGCAAAAGAACTCGATGCTGTGTATGTTTTGCCTTCTTAGACTTATTCTACACAATACTATTAATAGAAGCTTGGTATTCCACAATTCTTCTGTTATAAAAATCTAGCATGTTGACCGGCCTAGTATATAACATCTATCAGAATTGTCAAATTTAAATGTTGTTATGCAATAAATCAAAGATCTAACAAATATGATATCAAAAGCTTTTTACTTGCATCTGTAACAGAATATGCCACATTAAAGTACAAAGTCAACACGTAGCGCTCCTACTAAAAAACAACAGAATCAACTTCAAAAAGTGTAAAGCAAAGCACTTTGCATAGCTAACAAGGTGCTACAGTGCATGAACTGCAAACTTAATGCGTGGTTTGAGGTTTCTGTTATTTTCCTTATTTGCTTTTAGAAATTTATTTTATAATCGCATTCTCACGATATTTTTGTTGTTCTTTTTGAAAATCGTTTAAAACAAAATATTAATGTTATTCCAGATATTCTTACTTTTATTCTTTCTGTAAATTAAGAATCGAGACACTTTTTTTACCTTTTATTATTTCATAATCAAACAATTCTTAGGATAATGTAATCAAGTTGTTCATTAAAATAACCGAGAAAGCGACGAAAACGTTCAAATTGTTACATCTTGGGACTAGTAATTTGAATCAAAGCAAATTCCTTTTAATTCCAGGACTCTTTTAAGTAAGATATTTGCAATACCGTTCAGACAAAAAGAAATTTTTGTAGGAACTTCATTAATCCAGTCTGATTGGTATTTCAACAAAGAAATACATAATGCCGAGATAAGAAAGAAAATTAAACGTCAGTTAGAATTAAGAACACCTTATCGACCAAGCATTACCAAGGGTAGGCGTGAAAAATTCAGACAAATTATTTCCACCCAATTCTCAAACAGTTGTGGTGATTTAACACGAATTGAGTTTTATTTAAACAAATATTGGTATTATGTGGGATTACAAAAATGGAGGTTTGGTCAAATACCTTTATCGTGATTTTATACCTTTTTTTTGTTGTGCAAATTGAAATTTAACTTCAGGGAATAATCCTTAATACTTAAAGGTAATATTTCTGACCTGTCTATCAAACTGACGAATCGCCAGAGAAATTACCATTTTGTATAGGTTAGACACTCCATCAAACAATAATTTCAGTTTTAAGTGCCCTGAAAGAGTGATACATTACTGAATGACATGACGTCAAAAGCTTTTGTGTTATTTTATAAATTTCCTTCTTTATACATGTTCTTGTTATAACATCCTTTCATTATGTACATCAAATAGAGGCAATTAGTGAGTGTAGAATGTTTTGGTAAGTACTATTAATAGAAGCTTGTCATTATAGTAATTCAATTTACTTTCCCTATATTATAGTGGGTTAACAATTAAGTAGTTGCAATCAGTTACTAAGTTGTAGTTCATATACTTAATAATAACAAAGTAGATCGCTATTCTATAAGAATTAAAGATCAAAATCGATTTTGTTCATCCAAACCAAATTCAGTTTCTATATAGAAAAATTCAAATTCTTTTTAGATGAATTTTATATTTTACATTCCGTTGGAGATTTCAGCAAATTTATATCATATACTTTTGATATTTTTTCACTAACTCAATGAAATGGTTTCAGACAAGTGGAAAATTAAAGAGTGTTTATATACGTATGAATGACCCAAACAAGTTTTTTATTGCATGAGTTCTTTCTGCAAAATGAAAACTAGATGTTTGCAGAAAAATAATTTAAAATGTTAAAGAAAACAGTGAAAACACGCGAATGTGCTAGGAGGCTAATTTCTAACTTACCTACTTATTACTGTGAGACACATAAGACAGGGTTGGTAGCAAATGTAAATGTAACATTGATAATTCAAAGGATTTCTAAGGACAAATTTGGATATCTGCGGAGAATATTAATTTCATACAGCGGGTAACATCGTAAAGCCGTCAAATTAAAGCAAATCATGGAAAGGGCGTATCGGTATAAATAAAACAGAGAAGTTGACATTTACGCTACTTCTAGTTTAACTTACAATTTTGTTCTCCCTTTAGCTGTTTATACATTTTTTATAAAATTTTTAATTTAATTAATTAATATCTTATGACTCCATTTAGTTTCTTAATTTCGATATTTTACCATTCCCATATTTATCGCTTCGGGCATTTCTTACATAACGAGCTTTTCAGGCTGTTTTTATTAACACCAATATACTTACCAATTTAAGATCTGGTCGGAAGCTTTGAGTATATGTGAGGAGTGGGTGAGAATGCATTATACAAATTAGATGTAACAAATATCTAGTTTAGCAATCTATCCCTCATAAGAACCCTAAAGATAAATCTTAATTAAGCACTCAATTAAAGAAATAAACCTCAATTAAACATATAACAGAAGTACTTACCTGATAGTTATATCTCTTAGAGCATCAGTCGTAGGTAGGACCCCAGGCTTTTCTACTTTATCTCCTTTATCCTTTTCTTCTTTCTTGAATTGTTTAGGTCAATTTGCATTATTAAAAAACCACTTTTAGCGTTTCCGTTATTTCGTTATTGTAGTCTTTGTCGGAATCAACTAAACATCGAGTCAAATAAACTAAATTAAAATAAAATTACAGAGTCGCTGAGTTAGCACATCTCTTCTGATACAAATCTTGCGAGAACCGGTTTGTTCTCCGACATACACAAAAAAGTTACTCCGATCTTTGGATAATGGCACACTGAAACTGGTGATACGGTTTTTCAGTCCTCTTCTTACAGAGAGATGGTAACTGGAGGCAACATTCTGGAATCTTCTGATGCACAATCTCCAAGAGTTTTTACAGTTTCTGACCTGCTCAGAATGTCATGCTGCCCACGATCAAAAGGAGCTCAATCATTTTTAACCTTCTTGAAATTTTTAAGTGATAATTCTTTAACATCAGGGCTTTGTTGTCACGATTAAATGAGTGGTAGCTATAATTACACTTGTGGTTTTCCCGTGTTGGGTGCTAAAAGCATGTGGTGCACGAACTAATGCGCCACATCTTCAGCTCTGTCTTTAGTGGCTATGTTACTGAGGACTAAGGATAATTGAAAAAAAAAATAACTCAAAAGTTTCCATGACTTACAAGATTGCTTCTTAATTTGCAAGAATGTGGTATGGACATTGTAGAAAAGTAATGTTAGTTTTGCCACTTCGCTGTGCCAAGAATGGAACGAAAGAAACCATTGCTAAAGTGCTTTTTTGTCTTGCATAATGCCCATACTTGAGCAAACAGCTTTTTTGGAAAACGTATTTGTGGCGAACAGAAGATCAAGATATTGTTCCGGTAACCCGGAAAACTTGATTTACTCAATTAGTATTATTCAAAATGCCTCTTGCATCAGAAGGGGTGTGTTTTATAATAAACGAGCCTTGACTAACATTATTCATCAAAGATTTATGCTGACAATCAAAGAAAAGGCGTCACTACAACAGATACAGTGTCGTTTAAATGAACGAAAAACCAAACGAAGATTAAGCATCGTTCACTGGTTTCAAGATGCGAGATTCCAAAGTTTGATTTGGAATATGTTATATTTGTAATATTTTGAGACTGACTTGGAATATTGGATTTAATAAAATTTCCGGCATAATTATTGGTGTACTCAAAGGCAAAGATTAGGAAGAAATTGGCAAATCACGACGAAGCGCATATTTTGTAAAAGAAGGAATATTAACGATTTCGAAACATCTTGATAGTCAAGTTCAGGTTCACATCGTGTCGTCGAAGTTGTGGAAGGACAATAATAAAGTTGCCTAATAGTAAAGGTAATACTATATACATAACTGGATATATGTCGTCTATAGGAAGATTGAGAACGAAGACGTGATGAATTCAAGAAGGAAGATCATCAAGAATGATCCAGACAATATTTACAAGAATTCTAGGCAATATTTCTTAAAAATTGTGCAGAAATGCAAAAGCAGTTTATCACGGGCAAAACCCAGCCTGTGAAGATCTAAATGTTGTGCTCGCAACAGCTCGAACACCGTAGATGAAATGAATTCACAGATAATTTCTTCTAAATTGCAATAAAAACTCAACAAAAGTCCTCAAGGATTTCCTGAAGATGTCACAATTAATTCGCTGATGTGACTTCGCACCAGGAAAAGAAATTATACTGACTCAAGCTAATGCTGCTGCTTAAACAAAGTCACAACAATGCCCACAAAACAAAGGCGTCTTAAAGAACTCATCGTGTACTAGTCCAATGCCTGGCTTATATCACCTGTGCAATGGACATGTTATTAAACACACATTGTGTATGCTTTATCTGAAAGAGAAATTACTACCCATTACTCAAATAAAATACAATGAAAATATGTTTATTCTTATTAATTTGATTCAACGTAAAAATGATAAGAAAATCAAAAGCAAATAGTATTTATAAAGAAAACTCTAAAACTGATCAAACAAATTAAAATGTACGAAAACCAAAAATATTAATTTTTAACAACTAGATTATATAAACTAATTTAGAATCTAAATAGAGAAAAAGTTAGAATGTAAATGTAAAAGAAACGTTAGCGAGGTCAGTAAAACATTCTGGACCTCCTGAATAATAGTTAACGAAATAAAATCGCAAAATCTTGCTATCTAATGTTGATAAAAACTTTATTCTAATAAAGAAATATTATTATAAGTCTCAATTCATTAACCTTGGGCACCCATTTTACAATAGCTACCTACAACTATATTAGTCTGACTGATTGACTTTATTACGCAGCACAAGCAAAGTAGATAATAAATAAATTTATTAATCTATCGGTACCTTATAGTTATAAATAACAGCCGATTGTCCTCCAGTTTGAGACAGAAGTCGATACCAAATCCTGGACCAGTACCATAAAATTTCTTCTTACTTTACAAAACTCCAACGGCTTGCGGAATGGTCAGTGACACTTGGTTGCGTTCGAAAGCAACGCACACAACAAAAAGTTCCCTATTTGCGCAACAAAACACTAATTAAGCAATTTAAGCATTGATGCCTATTGTAACACACAACATTACATAACCATTAAATGTCCAATGCTATTGATTAGGTATCTCAAACAAAGCGATGATAGTTCCAAATGTCACTAATAATTACGAAGTTCTTGTGACTAAAACCGGGGTGTCATTTTCACGATCCTAACGTAATTAGATGAAGTTTTTGGGTTAATAAAATTTTAACCTGCAGTACGATAAATTGAAAAAATGTTTATATTCGAGCATCCGCACAACTCTAGTAAATCCGGTAAAGACAACCGTATACAACCACTTCCGATAAACTTTTCCACAAGCTATTCAACATGATAGTGGTGAATTTGCGATACAAAAGTTAATAATACACACCCCAAATCGTGAACCTTACTGTAGTGAAACCTGAAACTCTCTTATGTCCGCGCGTCTCGGGCGCAAGTCAAGTCAAGTCAAATCACGTTATTTTCCCGCCGAAGGCGGGAGGCCGTTATAAGCTTCTGGTGGAGCTTCTTCAGCCGACTTGGTACTTGTATGCTAGCGGTAGCAACGTAGATTCCGTTCGGCGTTCGCTTCGTTGGCCCTGGCTGGTCGATTGAAACGGAGAGATGATGCAGCATAATGCGGACAGCAGTAACAGATGGCGATGTGCGGCGGCATCCATTCGGAAGGTGAGCGTCGGACGGGCACGGAAGCGGTGGTCGTCGTGACGGTAATACGGCGATAACGGAGCGGTGCGAAGTAAACAACGTGTTTCGTCGAAGGGTGGTGTTGGGTTGTGGGACCGTGGAAAAATACTGCTCCGGCATTTGCCTTTATCACTAGAAAAAACCCCAGAAAAACCCTAGTGAGGACAAGCGGCCCGGGAATTCCCTGACCTCCCGAATGCAAACGCAGCGCTGAAAACGCTAACTACGTCGCTCGGTAATTTTGCTGGCGCTGGCCGTCTTTAAAAGGAGTTCTTACCCTGGATGTTGGTTGGCTTGTTCTTCTAGGTACTCAGCGTTGCCATAAGATTCTTGATGAAGCGTCCGACGGCGGTCAGCATTTCCGCGATGCTGGAGGCGTCGTTGAGCCGCTGACCGAGGGTCTTCAGTGCTCGGAAGAGGTTGGTGAACTCGAGGCCTCCCAGCGAGTACAGACAGCTCAGTGAACCAACGGCTCTAGCCGGAGCGGCCTGCTGTCGGGCTCACGGAGCTGGACGGCGCCGGTTCGCGGATGCAGTGGGCCCATCTCCCGGAGTAGACGAGTTAACCCCTTGTAGTTCGCCGGGTGCCGACCGCTACAATTCGCACATGTAACCGGCGTGTCTCGGGTATTCGCGCAGTTCGCAGAATGATGTGCTCTGGAGCATTTTACGCACCCTGGGGCCGCTTTGTAGCATCGCTGCGAGTGGCCGAAGTGTTGGCATCGATGACACTGGTCCATCGTTGCTTTCTTTTTTGTTAGTTGCACTACGATCTTCAAACTGAATAGTTCCTTGGTCCGGAAAATCGCTCCGGCCTCGGCGGTCGTGTGCCGGAGGATGAAGACCAGAGGCATAGAGATCCTCTCTGGCCCGCGGAGCACCTCGGGGACTCCTCGCAGGACGATCTTTTGTAGCTTCTCGTAAGGCTTCTGACACGAGTGATACGGGATCTTCTTGGTGTCCAGAACTTTTCGGATCCCGTCGAAGTCGTCCCCAACCCAGGAAGCGTTGACTCTCACAAGGGGCGGTGGGGCTGCCGTTTGCTTTTTGCGGAGAGTGGCCTCACGCTTACGCTGGGACTTGTTTTTCTTCTTCTTCTTAGGGTTGGTCGTCTGTTCTTCAGCGGATGCTACCGGTGGCGGGTCGGAATCTTGCGCTTCCGAAAAATCTTCGACGCTGACGTCGGGACGCTCTTGTCGAAGTTGATCTAGAACCGCTGCCATCCCAATCTTTTCGATCAACTCCTGGATACGGAGGAGCCCTTCTTCTTTCTTTATTTTCTTGATGTCGGAGAGATCCATGATGTTTTTATCAGAGTGTCCTCTAAGCGTAGTCTTCCTCGTGCGGCTGCTCGAAAGAAGTATCTCGGGCGCGCAGAACGCTCTGAAATTAAGGCTACGCCTTGATCGGACACGACTGTATTAGAACATAAGACAGAGACAGAAGACTAAATATCCCTATTCAACAATGGAACATTCTGACTTGTCGCAACCAGCAAATGCGCCAAGCGTATGTAATTCTAAGACGGAATCCCACAGGAGCGATACATAACCACGATACACCGCTATGTGAGGTGAAAATTAAAAGCAAGTTTACCTAAATTGAAGCAAGTTCGACTCGAGACGGCGCTGACCGGCACAATTCTGCGAATTTTTGAATAATTAAGATGCGGTAAGCGGTTATTAAAGAACCACGACATCGTGGAAACGGAGTTGAAAAATGTTTCCGACAAAACAAAAGGTTTGATAAACAAAGGATTTCAATTAGAAATAAGATTTGAAAAAACAAATATGTCTTCACACATGCCATAATGTATAAAGATTTTTTAGAACGAGTTGACGTGGAAAAGAATCTTTGCACTAATCGCCATCAATCTACCCATGGGTAACTACCAAACAGTATTATGGAAGGCGTTTAAGTATACCCTGCATACAAGTTTGTGGGTGTGCTCTAGGCAGAAGACGTTCATTATGTTAACTTTATTTCCAGCTCGTTACTGTTTTTATTTAAAGTGTTTTTCAATGTCTGACATAGTTTCGTACGTACAGTACGTCTCAAAAACATTTCTTGTTAGTTACAAATTGGTATAACAACTATCGGATGGTAATATTTGATCTAAATCGCCAACCATCAAATTCACAATCGCTGATCGTCTGCACGTTTGCTTCCTTCCCTATTATTTGAGGTTATGTTTACAAATCGCATTAAAGGTTGATTAAAGGTCACTGCAAACAGCTGTAAATAGATTGAGGTTTAACCAGACCCGTGAAAGTTTTTTTTATTTTTGCATTTTTGTTAGTATCTTTGGCTATTGGAGATAAACACAAAATTTTGAAAAATATTGACATTGGAGGAGCGCAACTGCAAAAATTTCAGCAGATACGCTTTTAACAAAATAGCGAAAGAAAATGTTTCTAGACTAGCAATCAAAACTAAAATGTGATACGCTAGTCAATGAAAATGCTTTCAAAGTTACACATGTTATTAATCGCCAAAAATCTGTGAAGGTTTCCGTGTATTATTTCTACTCATCATTGTACTTAAATCCATTATTATATCATAATAGTCAAAAAGTAGAATTTAAAAATTTGGTTCTATCTTGGGAGTAAAGTATCAGTACAACAGTTTACGTATATCTTCAAATATGTCAAACTTTTGGTATTCAGTTGATATAGAGCAGTGTTCTTAGTAAAATCTGATAATCAATATCTTCAATTCCTTCTTGACAGGAATTTTTAAATAAAATTGTTGGTTTTATATTCATTGTTTTGGTTTTTCTAACAACTTAAAATCTTTGCTGGTGGCTTCACCCAATAATCTATATAACAAAGAACATTACACACAATAGCTATTGTCTGTTTTTAACGAAATTTTCAGTTTTCATTTTCTTAAATCATTAAACGCCACTGAAGAACAATATTTAATTACTTCATCTAAAATACAACAAAAATCCATTTTTTTACTTTTAAAATACGAAAGAAGGGGTAGTTTAAAATTTAATTATGGTGAAGTCTGCTTTTAAAGGTGTATTATTTACAGCTTTTAAATCCTACACTTTAATTAAAACTGTTTTATAACGCTATGCATTAATTATTAATAAGAATGTCAAGTATAGTTAATGAAATTATATTAATCTGCTTGAAAAATTCAATGTAAAAAACATTGAAGGGAGATATTTTATCGAAACTGTTGTCTATTATACTTATACTTTGGCTTTTTTATATAAAATTTTATCTGGCTATTTCTAAAAAACATTAATATGTCACTTCCAGTTGGATTTAAGATATTTAAGAGCTCCACGAACGAGGCAATTTCGACCATAAACTGTAAGATAGGTAGGTAGTCCTTTGCAGAAAATATGGCATTAAAGGAAATTCTCTGCTCCTACAAACAGGTTCAAAGGCGTAATTTGTTCAAAAAGGGAGTTATTAGAAAAGCTGAATTCGAATCTCCGCGAGGAAAAACTTCTTACGTAAAATTTAATAAAACAGATCGGGACTAAGCTATACCTACTTTTTTTCTTTTAATTGTGTTGTTAGCTAAAACCAAATAGAATCGTAAAACATTTTCCTGTCCTTTGTTTGTTTTATATTTGATAACATGATTGTAGGCTTCCTTGAGAAAACATTAATTTAGTTACTGCTAGTAAAATTAAGTTCCAGCAACTTTATTTGTCCATCAATTAGGTCAGCGAAAAAGTTTTTTCTGTGTAAATGTTTAACTGAAGTTTAAGTTACGGAGATAATGGGCATTCCAACGGAACTCACTTTTTGCTATTTTATCACTATCGTCTAATTAAGGTGTCTGCTAATTATACCTAAGTTTGTTAAATTTTCTTAGTTAGTCATCCTTTTCGTTTTTGTCTACTTCAAATTTACATTATTTGGATTATTCTGCAAGCTTCTCTAGATGAAAGGGCATCTTTTATAAAAATGTTACAAACAACTCTGCTATTGGTTTACACAAGTATTCTAGAAATTAATCGAGCTTCTTTAAAGTACTTAATAATTCATAGCAATATACACAGCAACTCACCAAGAAATTTCATATTCTACTTCTGTAAGGAATTTTGTGGAAACCACGAATTTGAATTATTTATCCTGTCACGACCTATCGCAGAATTCAACTTTGAGTAAACACAATTTTGAAATGCATGTCTGTATTTACATTGAATTCTCTGCAAGCTTCCGTCTTGATAATAGCAGGACAACCTTTACTCTCAGTAAAGAGAGAAAAAAAATCGCTCAAGTTATTTGGTTAAAGCTAAGAATAGAAAGTTTTTACTTGTACTTAACTTACACAAAAAGATACATAAGAATTTTAAATTTAGCTACAGCTGCATTTTTATAATTGGTAAGAGTATTTAAATTGTTTACAACTATATAATGCTAACTGTACTAACGAATTCTGTGTCAATGTTGATGTAGTACATGCGATTTTGCAAACAAACCGATTAAATGTTGTAGTAATGATAATAGCTTTTGATATTTGTTTTGATCAACTTCACTGTAAAAAATGTAATTAGAAATTTAAAAAACGCGTTTAGTATAATAAATGGAGTCTTCCACCTTTCTCATATTTGCATAACATCAATGAAGTTGTAAAAATCAATTATCTGCATTTTCGTCATCATTTCTAGATATAAAGAGCGTTTCAGAACAAACAAGTTTATGTGGTATCAGTATTTTATGTGTTTCTTTAAAGTTTCATCGATGTGCCACCAGTAATGCTAGCCTTTATTCACTCAAAGACGGGTCGTGAGCTAAGAGAGCTTAGAGCAAGCGATAAACGATGATAATAATGCGGTAACCTTAGGGGTTTCGATATTAAGAGGACGCCAGCTATAGTAAAACGTCGGTGACCTAGTTTCGAATAGAAGACCTGCAATTAACTCCATAGTAACAAGATCAGTTTTGGATGCATTAAGGTCTATTGTTATCTGCTGATTATTCGTACAATACCAGCATTCCAAAACCCACGTACTGCTATGGTGACCCGCCACTGGCATCTAGACAATGAATGTCGCTCATTTAGAAATTGGGGCTTAACGAAAGAAGAGTACTATGATTTTATCAAAAAAGTAAAAATTTCCGACTCCTCTAATAACATCATAAGAAACCAAATCGATTTCATAACAATTAGCAAACGTTATAAAAATTCTGTTAAAACAGTTAAAAATTTTTCTAGAACAGACGTCCTCTCTAATCACAGTCTGTTAGGTGGCAACTTAAAACTAAAGCTCAAATGAATTAAGCAACGGCAATAAGACATAAGTTACATTCTAAACAACAGTCAAGTGATATCAAATAATTTATAGAGAAGCTTAAGGGAAGTCAAACACTAAGAAAACATGAGGATCATTGGAAGCAAATCAAATTTGTTATAAGCAAGGAAAAAGCAGCAGTGGATAAACAGCGACATCCTGAGCCTAATTGAGGAGAGACAAAAATGCAAGAGTCGAAACACAGAAATATTATATCTACAAATTAACAAGAAAATTAAGAGAAAAATACGAGTTTCAAAAGAAGCATACTTTAAAAATAAAAGTTCGAAAATCAAAGAGTTACAGAAAAAACGTGATGTACAAGAAATAAAGAAACAAAGGGGTCAATATAACAAATACGGAAATAACATCGTTAACAGAGACAGCAACCTAATCATCATAGACTTCAATAAAATGGACAGGTGGAAAGAATATCAACCTGTTAACCTTTCTAGCAATTAAAAAAAGCAAATGTAGCAAATATCAAACCTCCGAATATTGCACTCAAAAACGCATCCAAAAAATAGAAAAACAACTTAGTAACACACAATTTAGATTCAGCAACTATTTTTGAGCTAGAGAAACGTTGTCCAAGTCATGTACAGATGTATAGAGATGTCGGACATCCAGTTTATTTGTGTTTTATAGGTTTTGAAAGGGCTTTTGACCAGCGAAACATTTTAAAGTAATTACAGTTTTCTAACAAGTGGACATAGGCGAGAAAAATCTTGTTACGAAAAAAACTGGAACTAGTGACCCATAGATAATACAAACACATATAAATTCGATATGCCACCTGTAATGCTACTTTTTATACAATCGAAGACGGGTTGTGAGCTAAGAGAGCTTAGAGCAAGCGATAAACGATAATAATAATGCGGTAACCTTAGAGGTTTCGATATTGAGAGGGCGCCAGCTATAGTAAAACGTCGGTGACCTAGTTTCGAATAGAAGACCTCATAGCTGATCTTCATGTATAGGTCAGTAGGCGAGATGTTAGCCAGGGTCGAACCACAGATTCGACTAATACACAGATAAATAAAATGGAGATCGTACTGCACTCTAGTTAGATACTTACTTACACAAGATAATCTCAAAATAATGAATCTGTATGAGAGCGTTGGCGTCAGTGGAATCCAGGTCAGCTGTTCCTGTAAGGTTTTAACGAGTATGCTCATAACTCAATAAAAGATCAAAAATAATTAACACATATTGACATACTGTAAAGAAGTGATTGTACAAGAAACAGGATACAACACTTCGGTTACAATACTGAAAAAGAAATTCATACACCTAAATAAACAATAATGAACAGCGCAACAACAGTACAGAAATATAGACAGGTAAACAATAAATGCGATCAGGTAAAACTTATCAACATATACGGTCCAGCAAACCAGTACAAAACAAGAAGCACTGGAACAATAAGGGCAAGGTACATATACATATGATGAACCGACCGTAAATATTAAATTAAGATTCCTTGATTCTTTATGAAAGAAGTATAGAAATAATAACGATGTTTTTATATCCGTCACCTGCAGGTATTATACCAATTAACCGTGGTTTTCCATAAAAGAATATAAATAGATAATTCGGTGAACAAAGTAGCTTGACGAACTGTAACGTTACGTTAACAATATTTATCATAAGTGGACGATAAAGGTACACACTATGCATAAAAGGATGCAAACAAATAAAGATAGCAAAGTTCAAAATAAAATAATTAAATTATGATTCACTGAACCAAATATTTCTATCACTAAATGGTTTTAAGCAACCTTTCGCTAGTGTGAAGCGGCGTGTGAGTAACCTTTTTACAACGGGGTTACTCTTCTCCAAGCCGTTGGTGACTTACGCCAAAATGTAGATAGGTTTCGCAAGTGATTGCGAAGGTGGGGTGGCAGATTCTGTGTGCCAACGATGCTTCTTCATAAGACGTTAAGTAAAATAAAGCTAACATGTATTTATCATCTCAGGAAATATCCTTTAGAGAGCGGAACAAGCTGTTAGCATAAAGTTTACAAACCTCATGGCACTTCTACACAAGTTTTAATTCACAGATATTACATAAATATTTATAGGTAAAGGACGTCTGCCTCATACGTTAGTTAATACGGTAATATCAAGTGATTTATCACACATCTAATCTGAGTACGACACTGCGAATCTAGTAGGCAGTTCGAAACACAAGAGAAGTTCAGGTATGATGAGATATATGACCTATAAATATTGATACATCTGGTAACTTCCGGGGATTATCAGTAGATCAAGGAACGAAGACAGAATTAAATCGCGTACTTTGCAATCAGGTACAATTAACCGTAGCAGAAATTATTTATGCCTCGGTACTGCGCCAAAAACTTCTAGGTCTAAATATTCCACAGAGGAGTAACGCGAGAGGCACGTGTGGTGCTTACGGAGAAGGCAGAAAGACTCTTTGGGTTTTCAAGCGAGAAATGGCACTTCTAACCTCCCAACAGATAATTGGCTGTTTAACATATCGGATGTTTAGACAAACCATTCACGTAGTGTAAGCAGGGTGTGATGTAGTGAGAACTTGCAGCTTGCATTAGAGAATTATAGGAAAAATAAATCTCGTCTATGCCTGTCCAGTTGTCAGATTTGTAGTCTTAGAAATAATAAAACCGTCAGTGTTACTTCTTCAACTTAATTCTAAATATTGTCTATTTAATATGTGGCAAACTCTAAATTATATTTAACACGTGCCATCGCTTGCTTAATATCTATATGATTCCCTGGCAAAACATCTGGGCGCATATTCAAATACATATGTCAGAATTAGATTTCAAACTGTCCGACTGCAGGCTTTCCATTTCATGCTGCAGACCAAGTTTACTCTGCACCAAAGATTGCAGGCGCTACGGACGTCAGTTTCTTTAATGTTCTCCTGGAGTTCCACTCACTAAAATTTGTTCTGTGCTTGTAGGTTTGCGATCTCTAAAATCGCTTGTCCCGCAGCCATCCGCTACCGGGCTGTTTTTCCACAGCATCTTAGTTGCATTTCCATTAAGACTGTCGACGGCCAAGCTTTAGACGCAGTTTACCCACCATGCCGGCGACGCCGGCAATATCAACATTACAATTGCGCTTACCAATTTACTACATCCGACTTAGTCGACTATCCATATCGTTAAGGAGCGAGCAACTAGGCTTTGTGCGACACCTCGACGTCACTTCGCAAGTTAATATTACAAGGTTGAAGAGGAGCAAGGTTTTGAAAAGGGTCTCCGGTAATTCTTTGGGGACCGGGAATCTACTTTAATGTGATGATCATAACCTGACATTGTCATACCAAGAAATTATGGCTTAAAAATAGAACCAAGCAATATACTGCAAACGTTTATTTAAACCAAACAAGTATAGGGTAGCTCGGTGAGCAAATGTAGTCTACATTTCAATACTATTTATCTAAACCAAGATGTATTTTCCGACCACTGACATTGATCTGACTTTAATGAGTCAAATCAACGTCTTGGTCATCCAATAGTATGGTTGAGTGGTAATGCTATATATAAATCGTATTTCGGAAGGTTTGGGGTTCGATCTTTTGCATCGGCTATTTTTATTAAGGTTTTTTGTGATTTTAATAGCTTGATGAAGTAAGTAAATACGGAAATAGTAATCTTCATAGAACTCAGTTACTTCTTAAACCAACTTTACTTTTCATCCCCTTACCAATTCGCATTTTTGTATGTAGAGCGGTTCCTTAGCTCTTAAACCAAAACATTAAACACGCTGGCATGGCGAATATAAATTTGGAATTTGGCATTAAAGCATTACATGTCTGATTATTGCCTCATTATCGATCCGGTTCTGTCACCTGCCGGCGTCATCACCACCGCTGCCGAATGCAAAAACAGTCACGCTTAGTGATCAACTTCTACTACTACTTCAATCGCAACTGGTGGTGGCCAGCAAGTCAAGTCAAATAATAATTGTAGACTGTAGAGAAATGCCTTTTCGGCCTAGAAGTGATTATAGTATAGTTGGTTTGGTGAACGCTGCTACATTCGGTCAAAGATGGGCAACTACGTCGAACGTGCCCATTCATACTATGAGTGCACTGCAACCCACCTCGCCAGCGCTCCCGTCTACCTGGCCTCCGGCATGTTGCTGGTCAACGGAGTCTTGCTGGTACCTGAAACAGAAAGCAGAGTTGTTGAGGGGGAAAGATGATGGTCAGAGCGGTGCTGCGGTATATATTTAGCCACCTTAAACAAAGGAATCACGGTATCTGCTGGGTTGGGAACTTGTTGAATTATTCCGAATAAAGAGGCTTGGGAGGTGGTTTGCGCAGTATGAAATGGAGTAGAAAGTGCAACAAAATTCGTGTATTTAACAAATAATATTTCAATATCAATTTAAAAAGCAAATAACTAATTGCAAGTAAACGTAAATAAGATTTAAGTTAAAAATTGGTAGTTTTCAGATTGAAGTGTACTTGTCCTATCTAGGTGATTATTAGTGGAGAAGTGACTTGGTGTTGGAATGATAATAAGGTGGAAAGCACGAAGCAAATAACTAAGCCACGCTGTTGGCTGATGATGCTATGTTGCTATAAAGGTCGTAATGGAACGTCTGGATAGTGATGATGCGCAACCAATGGTAGAGCTCAGTTGGTAATTCAGTAATTTAATAGCAGAGGAGGAAGGGAGTGCAGTGTCCTAGACAATGACATTAAAAAGCAGTTTTTTTCAGATGCTAATGGTGATGGTGCGCCTGGAGTAAATCTGAAACAGAAAAAAAACATGATAGAATCTTATGTAATCACGGGGCGCGATGGAGTGGTTGCAAAAAAGGGAGTTGGTGTCGGATAGGTACTGCGATCTTAGCGTAAGGCTAGTGACGGATTGTCAAGGACGCCTTCCAGTTTCAGTGCTATAGCATTACCAAGGTAAATAGTTGGGAAAAATCTAGATTTGCGTTTTGTGCGTCTTGACTGTGCTCCAGAGGTAAAACTGAATATTCGTAGTGCAATTTCGCAGTTTACATCGATGTGATGGCTTGGACACTGGATGAATTCGAGCTGGTAATTTATAGGAGACACCCCAGTCAGGCCTCTCTAGAAGAGTAGAAACAATAAAAATAGAGCATCCTTCTACAGAACGGTCTCTCTTTTTGACAGTTTATGGGAGGGGTTATGCTAATCAATAATTGGGCAAATAAACTTTTGTATGTGTGAACAAGCAGCCTTGAATGTCTCCGCGGATCACAGGTAAAACAGAAGTATGGTGGTGAAAAAAAATGAAACACTTTTCCAGCTCCACACTTCATTGAAAATGATTTCTAAGACTAGGTGCCCTGTAATCTGTATACCTACAGTAGTGAGATGCGCATGCAGGATGAGTAGCCTTAAATGTTTAGGAAGTCGACGAGATAAGCCGAGCTGTCGTTCGTAGTCGTAGTCTATAAGAAGTAGTTGAAGAAACAGTGTGCAATCGTGTTCAGTTCTCAGAATAATGCGTAATTTTAAAATCGATCAGCACATTAATTTCAAATTTCTTGAAAAAAATCGTCGAGTGAGTGTTTGAAATTGTTACAGGAGGTGTACGGTGATAATGTAATCTGGAAACGAAGAGATAGTCAAAGCTCTGGAAAACCACCATGGTACCAAGAACGAAGGATGGCAATAATGAGCAAGTTAAAAGTGGAGGCAATGATCATTGTTTTCGATGATATTACCTCGAGACTATGATTAACCTGAAAGAACGCCAACAGAAGACAACTTAACTTCGGTGTTAGTTAACTTTTGTGTGCTTTAATAATTATTCATTCATCACAGCAAACTTTTTATGAAAATGCTAAACGTTCTAACAACTCAAGTTGGCCACAACAATTACCTTTCCCAGAACTTAATTAAACTGATTTAACGATGTCAAATATATAATTAACCAAAAGACAAATTTTTCTTTCCTGAATAAATTACACTAACCCTCTGCCACGAAAGATCTATTGCCTATTATACACATCTACATGTGTAACTAGATGTAGAAGAGACAAGAAGAAACAAATATTGTGTGATTAATTCTAGCCCAAGGCCAACATGGATACGATATTTGAACATTTGTGACTTTAAATTGTGAATTAGTTATGTGTTGCTTTCCTAGTTATTTTCTTTATAAGTGCAACGTTACTAAAATAATTCACATTAAAATTAAAACTAACTTAATGCATGTCATACTAATTTGCAGATTATAATAATTTACTGCAAATTAAAATAGTTAGTAGCTTTTTGTATGTGTACAAAAGGAAACACAAATTTTACAAATTAAGTTGTAAGAGCTCTAGAAAGCAAACAGAGGGTGACTATTCATAATTGTAATATAATGTTTAATGCATTTTTAAATAAATAAGCACGTTCTAAAATGCAGAGTTGATGTTTCGTGAAATTAAACCAAACTTGCAAGTGCAAGTGACTAATTAACATTATTTTTTCTAAGTGTATCAATTTATGGATAATTACTTATAGCATGCCAATGAAACTATAAAAAAGTGAAAAAATCAAATTTCAAAAACTATCAAGTTTCCTCGTATTAATTCAAATGTAATTTGATGTTCCGTAGATAGCCTACCTCGTCTATCTTTGCGCCACTGCCGCTCCTCACCATGTTGGTACTGATAATTGTGAAAAGGCAATCAACCCGACGTTTGATAATTGCGGCTTGAATCTGTAAATGTCTCAAAGGATTGTGGATCTACGCTAAGTGATTACAAATTTTTGCTACGTATCATCCTTTTTTGTTTTCAAAGAAAAGAAGCCCTAACAAGTTATAAAACTACCTTAAGAATTCTATTTCTGACAGCAACATAAGCACAATCTTAATTTCGTTTCATTTCGAGTTTTATTCAAGCCAAGCAAAGCCTTGGAATACTTTTTACAACTGATAAATCGCTTCTTTTATTACAGCTACTAAAAGATATTTAGGATTATAGCAGAAGTTCATCTATATGTATCCCATTTTACAGAACATAAAATAGCCGTATTTCATTTTTGAAGAGTCTAGATTAAGACAGATGATGGTCTTAAAATGAAAATAACTTGATAATAGAAAAATACTGTAAAATATTCTAGTTGTCACGTCACCTTCAAATGTTCAAACATTCCATTCTGCTATTCTAGGTTATGACTAAAATAGTTGAAAGGTCGATACGTGTCAGTAGCAGGATATCTATGAAACCTATCTCTTTATTGATCGAAATTTAAAACCATTACTAAGAAACACACCAACAGTATTTCAAAACCGCCCTGTTTATGTTTGCCAATCCTATTTTTAATGAAATATGTCATTAACTCATTAGTTTTTAAGCGCGGGAGTTTCTAATTTGGTCTTCAGATATTAAGTACTGATAATGGTACAAAAGGGTTTATAAGTTAATGAAAGCAACATTGCAAAACTGTAATGTAAATTAATATTTATATTCTAGTAGAAAACCTTTCTATATTGAAATGCGATAAAGTTCACCATTCGATTCCACGAATAACATAAATGTAAGGGTTCTTACGTGTCTCGCACATTCCATTTTAGCAATATTTCTGAAATAAATGGTTTATCATTTCACCTTCTTAAAAAATTCTCTCGAGGGTTTAGCTCTTTAAAAACCTTATCTTTCAGCACTAAAAAGACTGCGTGCTTATGAAACTCGAATTCATTTGCAATTTCCTTATAGAAAAGTGGAATTATAAGATTGATTCAGACGTTAAATAGAGATTTAGAATGAACTGTCTAAAATAGAACCTTTTTTTCTCAGTATTTTCTAGATGGAGTGATAATATAATATGAAATTCAGGAGGGATTTAATGTTTTCAAGTAACTATTAATGAATCAGTAAGACAAATACTTATTGTTGACTGCTTAAGTTCGTTCACATATACTTTCTACAGCTTCTTCTTAGTATCTGAAAATATCTTAAATTTTCATTTGGTGGAAGTTCGTCTTTGGTACGGTGACTCCTTATTCGATATTGTATGGCTTCAGTCACACATCTTTCTGAATTTATATAATCTAATTGATATATTTCAGGACTTTCAAATACGGGGGAGACGCTCCTTCAGGCATCCCAGACATCCTTTCTAGATAAGATATTTGGTTAGATTTATACATAGCAAAATCATCAACCTGAACACTTCTCAAATTTTATTTATGTAGTAATGATATGTTTCCAAATAGAAATACTTTATAAACTTCCTATCTTTATAAAAATTGAATTACTGTAGTGGCATTAATTATTATTAATTTCTTCATGCTAGTGATAAATATCTTGTTTAAAAAATACAAAGTCGGTACGATTGGTTGGAATCCTCCTTTGTATATTCAAATCCTTTTCTACATTAGTAACAGGCCCGCCGTAAGAGGGCGTGCAGGATGTGCACCGCACGCGGGCGGCGAATACAGCGAACTCGTCATGTTCATACTGATTCTCATTGATCAATACAGCACTATAAAAGACGTTTACTTGTTATGACAATAGCTTTTTATTTGTGTACATTTATAGCATGCATTGTCTCGCAATTATTATTTTTCAATTGATTGTGAGATAAAGTATCAATACCAAACAAACGATGATCGCAAATTGAGCTCCATAGGTGCTGTTGATCTACAAGTTTTGTTAAATTGAGGAAACGAGTCAAGCCAGTTGCCTTCAAAGCGAGACAGATTCCACGCGCCCTGAGGGAGAAAGTCGCACTAGAGCTCAAAGCTCTTGAAAACTGGCTGGTGGCTCAGTACGTCTGTGTGTTGATTATAAAGTAGGGGTAAACCCTCAACTGCAGAACACTTATTATGCTATTCCACGAATTGATGATCTTCTCACTACCATGAATAATTTAGAACATTATTGCTCTCTCGATTAGTAAAACCATATCTTCACATGCCAGTCGATCAAGAAAACGCAAACATCCAGACAATTACACACAAAGGTAGCTATTTATTCGGGATCAAGACTGCTTCTAATGATTTCTATCTTATTATGGACAAAATTTTAGCGGGACTTAATGGAGTTACTGCATATTTCGACAACATTATAATTTTACAGTCAAACCTTTTCAGAATGTTATAAGAACTTACTTGCCTGCCTTGATACATTGCAAGAGTACGATTTACATCTAAACAAAGAAAAGTGAAAATTTTTTAAGACTAAAGTCCAATACCTTGGCTACGTAATTAAGAAAGGGAAAATTTCAAAAGATCCGGCACAAATGCACCAAGACCAAGCAATCAAGAAGATGTCAAGAGATTCTTAGAAACGGTGACTTACTATGCAAAATTCATTCAGAACGTTTCAACATTAACTTATCTTTTGAGACTACTTCCACAGAAACGTCACAGGTTCTTCTGGTTCTCAAAATGTGATGCAGCATTCATAAAACTGCAAATGGAAATTGCTAGTGAGAGAGTTTTGACACCATTTAACCCACATCTTTAAATTACAGTAGCATGTGACGCGTCTCCACCTTGAGTGGCAGGAGTTCTTTTTCACAATGTAAACGGAGTTGAAAAGCCTATTGCTTTCACATCATTGATCATTGACCAAAAACGACTGCACTACAGCCGTCCGACAGGGAGGCTCTGGCAATTGTACTTGCTCTAAGAAAGTTCTATTACTACCTACATTCATTTTATACACTAACAACCTACCATTGATTCACATTCTCCATGAAAACTCAAAACGTCCAATCATGACTTCTTTGAGACTTTTACGCTACGCAACCTTACCAACTTTGACTACACATTTATAAAAAAAGCAGAAGAAAATGTTAATGCAGATTTTTTATCAAGGTCTCCTATTCAAGAATTCATACCCGAAGATGAACAATCTATCGAGGAAGAAGTTTGTCTAATTTCCAATGAGGTCATTTACCAAATCTCAAATGCAACACTCAATTAGCAGAAGAAACTTCACGCGACGAACGGCTTTCAAGACTTAAATCTAACTTGTTAGATAGAGAAACTTGTGAGTCTGCGTACTACCTTCAAAATGGTATAATCTTTAAAGGATGGCGAGTAGTAATACCAACCTCTTTGCAGCAATTAGTACTCCAAGAACTTCACCACACTCATATAGGTATTGTCAAGATGAAACAGCTTACCAGGCAATACGCCTACTGAAAAAATTTAGACCACGACATCGAACGTCTAGTAAAATCATGCAAAAACTGTGTGCAAACAAGAAACAAATCTCTCAAAATCACCCTTCCATTCGGGAAGAACTGTCAAAAAACTTTGAAAGGGTTCATATAGATTACGCAGGACTATATGAGAACTATTATGTTCTCATTTTGGTTGACCCTAAAACTCAGTGGTTAGAAATACGTTTCTCCATGGCAGCACCTACAACGGATTGAATACTTCAGTACCTTCAAGACATATTTTTTGTAAACAGTCTACCAGTGGTTTTGGTTTTTGACAACGCCTCAATATTTATCAAATATTGTGCAGACCGTGGCATACTTTAGAAGTCTATAGCACCCTGCCACTAACGGTATAGCAGAACGTAATGGCCAAACCTTCAAACACAAACTAAAAGCTGTGTCAACTTCTACCCTACCTATCCAAAGAAGAGTTTAAGAAATTCAGCCACGTTACAGATCAACGCCCCTAGTTTGTGGAAAGTTCCTATTAGAACTATACTCAAAAAGAAGAATACGTATTAAACTTAACCTTTTGCAACCGCCACCACAATCACACGCCAGACCTACCAGCGCTCGCCAATTAAACGTGGAAGTCCGCGTACAGGCAAAATGGTGTTCTGCCTGTGGAAAGCCAACATGGGGGCTTGGGACTATAACCCATAAGTTCGGGAAGCTCCACTACCATGTGAACCTCGATGGTGAGGGCTACTGTCTGAAAAGACACTATAATCAGTTGCTGCAAGTCACCGTCAATAATCCCCAACGAAAGGAAGTGACGTTTTCACCGCTTTCCTTACCTATGGATGAACCAAAGCAGCTCCAACCGAAACTGGCAGAACCACCAGACCAGCTCCAACGGGAACCGGCAGAAGTACCAGAGGGATAGCCATTCCCTCAACTAATTCCGAAACGTTTGGCAAGAGCACGGAGAGCCCCGAGGAAACTTTTAGATTGAGATGTATCCTTTACAAACTTACTTTCATTTATTTCATAGACTAAACGCAATGTTTATTTTAAACTCTTACATTTAATCTCAAAATGTCTCATTTATTCAATATTATCTATTTCAATATTGTTTCTACTTTTATCAGCGTGGTAGACTGTTATGTATCAACTCAGGGACAGAGGATGGGGGTGGGGGCGACACAATCTATTTTGCACGGGAGCGTTTAGGCCTGATTAGTAACAGAATTTAAATAAAAAAAATACAAAATCCTGTTGGCTACCTCCGCTTTGTTCACCTGAGATTCTGCCAAACAACCGTCGAGAATTTTTGCTCTCTGTATCTTTTTAATTCAAGAACGTTGATTGCAGTGTCGGCTGAAGAAATGGCTGAGATTTTGCAGAAAGAGTGTTTCTCCAGACCAAGAAGTTTGTTATTTCAGAAGGAATTCTTGCAAAGATGTTTTTGCCAACTGGTTGATTCACACTTTTGTCGTTCTAGTACCTCAGAGAACATTTCTTGCTTTCGACGTTCTTTGGTCAAAGATTTATATACTTTCTGAACGGATATAGGCAATAGAAGTTTACATCTTGATTGTCAACCATGGTGAAACCTCTTTGTAGATAGTTCTTAGAATCAAGAATTTTAAAAAATATAAAGCCATTCTTGTCAAAGGTATTATTAACTACATGCTGCATAATTCATCCTTGTGATAGGCTCCCACAATCCATGTAAGTGCACCCACGAACTTGAAAATATCTTCTCGTGTAAAAATCTCACTTTCCATTTTTAAACGATACCTTTGAGAATACTCTCAATTTTGCGTATTCGGAAAGAGTGATATTGCCATTCAAAGAGATAGTGGAGTATTCATACAATAAGTTTGTATTGTTTACATGAAAGAATGTTCACTTTCCTGGCACTACACCATCAGTCTATTTTGCCACGCCAAACTCTATTAGACCAAAAAATGTAATCTTAAAGAAACACTAAGAATACCATACTAAATTGAAAACAAATCAATGTCATATTGGTAACACTCTGACTTAAAAAACGCTACATGGAAATTTCAAACTTAAAAGTTAATTGACTACTGTACTGAAAGCTCTCTCATGAATAAACTTTTATAGATTTATCTAATCGAAGCAACAAAATGGAAAAATATCAAACAACTTCTTTTAAACAATTTAGCCTTGTACAAAATAACACCAACAAGAAACAAACAAAAACTTTAAAAATTTACACAGAGAAATGAAACCACCAAAGCGAAGTTAACTAATGAAAGTTGTCCACATTCAAGCTAATGACAAATAACTGTATTTCCCTAAAAAGTCAGATATAAAGATCTCAGATATCATAAGTAGTTTCATTGTAATAAGTAGATACAATGAAACTACAAAAGAAAAACTTACAAAATGGATAGTTTGTTACTAAACAGCCAGAGAAGCTTTTGCAGAGACCTTACAGAATTGCCCAAAAAACCCAGAGATTAATGAAGACGAACTCTAATGATTTTGAAAATATACTTATAATCTGAACGCGCGTGCCAATAGTTAATATCAACTCCGAATGAGTAAAGAATGTTGAAAAAAGCGTTTTGTCTATTCCCGAAATAGAAGAACTGAAGATATTAACTGTTGAAGATGCTCAAAGCAGTATCAGACAAACTCAAAACCGGAAGGAAACTTGACCCGATCACATTTGTGTCTTAGGCAAAAATGATTTATTTACAGCAACTTTTAATAAATTTATACAAACAACGGCTTATGATAATACAAAAGGAATCACAGACATAACCAAGGATGCGAGCTATCTTTAGAGACCTGGTAGCAAAAAACCGAAGATGGCAACAATCAAAAGATCCCGACGGTAACCTTGTTTCTAATAATAAGGCTCAGAATAAGAAGAACAATTAAGAATCTTAAAGAATCATTAAGTTGCTGTTTACAAAAATTGTCTACAGAGGAAGAACCCGACTATGAGGAGAAGTAAAAGACCTGTAACTTATATTCCTTCTATTAGAAGCAACAACGGTCCATGCACTAGAGACCCCAAGCGGAAAGAGGATTTGTTTGCCAAATATCCAGATGATATATGTACACCCAATCAAGGACAGATGGATCATGTCATGAATAATATCAGCAATTCAAGATCTGAAGATATCACACTCGTTACTCCAAGAAAAAGAAGCAGACGAGATAAGAACAGATTTAGGCCCAAAAGAGCACCAGGTTTCGATTTGATTACGGGCGAGATTTTAAAACAGTTGCCTAGAAAAGGTATAATCTTGCTTAACCTATCTTTTCAATGCAGCCTTCAGATTGAAACACCCTTCTACGTTCCTTACTACTTAAAAACTGAAACCTTTATTAGAAAATGGTAACTTAATTTCAGATCTTCATTCCAGATTCAGGAAAAAGCACGCAACAATAGATCAAGTGCTTAGAATGACACATATTACTGAATGTGCTTTAGAAAAAATACAAGTCTGTTTTACAGTCTTTTTAGATGTTGCGCAAACCTTCGATAAGGGCTTGATATATAAACTAATAAAGTGCTACCAAAACAATATGTCGACCTTCTAACATCATATATATCTGACAGAATTTATAGAGTAAACAAGAAGATCAATAGTCCAACTTAAAAGAAATAAAAGCGGGTGTGCCTCAGGGCAAATTACTTGGACTCATCCTGTATCTACTATACATCAGGAACCTACCAGTACAAAAAGATATAGTTATTGCTACATTTGCTGATGATACTACGCTTCTTGCAATAGATCAAGATCTAGAAAGCTGTGTTAGAAAATACAATGGAGAATTAAGCTCGATAAACTTAAATCAATTTAAGTAAATTCCACCAACAAAAAGCTAACAAGAATTATCCCCACTAGACATTAGCGGAATAACAGGACTATTCTTAATGAATAGCAAATATCTTGGCGTGACTCTTGATGTTAAGCTTAAATGGCAGGAACATTTTAAAAAGAAAGAACCAAACTAGACTAAATATAAAACATAGTACTGGCTGATAGGAAGAAACTTCAAACTGTCAATTGTTAACAAGATATTGATTTATAATCAGATTTTGAAACCAAGGTGCCTTTATGGAATCTAGCTCTGGGGCTGTACAAGTCATTCCAACATCAAATCCATCCATACATTTCAAAATAAAGTGTTATGAAACATAGTGGATTGTTTGTAACGCTGATCTTCATAGAAATCTTCGAATACCAACCGTAAAGGAAGAAGTTTTCCGGTAAGCATGAAGCAAGGCTCTACCTTCATATCCTTCATAATCTAAAATTAATGGTCAATCTTTCTACATCAGCGCAAGCAGTGATTCTTCCTGTTCTCCTTATTTTTTACATACAGGCTCAGTTTTTCAATGGTTTAAGTCAATTTAACTATTAACTACCTTCTGATATTAACAACAAATGTCATTTAAATCTAATTTTACAGATTAAATACAATAAAATTACATAAGTGCAACATCCAGCTACACTTAGGTTTTTGTTCTGCAATTTTTAACAGCCTTGTTAAATCTTGTTAACTAATCAAAATTTTTATGTTGGTATTGTTTAGCAGAGTCATCGCGTGTAGGTGTGCAGGTTGTTCATCGCACAGGACTTAGCAAAAAAAGGAGCGACAGGACACAACGACTTTTAAAAGTTTACAGGAAGGCAGTTTATATGCTCATTTGGCAGTGTCTCATGTTCTCCAGTTCTTGAGAACTTCTAATATTCATTCAATAATAATGATAATTAGGAACTGATCACATTAAGATTGAAAAGCCATAAGATATGGACTTCTCCTTTTTAAAATCCGTCATCTCAGAAACGCAAAGTTGAAATCGTGGAAGAAAATTAAACAGAGAACTTCCACATCTAACTTATATTTTTTGAGTAATATTCCATCCTTCCAAATCTGTTCTGTGTAAAAATTTTTTTAGAAGCTCTCTCATGGATTTTTCATTAGAGGCGAATCTTAATTAGAGCAAGCAGAGGTATAATTCCTAGTTTCTTGAGCTGACAATAAATGTTTAAACCTTCAAGCTTGGAAGAAAATCTTATTAATGTATTCTGAGCTGCAGTCTATTGCGTCTCAGCATGGAAAATTAGAAGTCAATAACAGTCGACTATCTTAAGGAGATTCTTCAAGAAAATGGTGAAAATACTAAAATAATCTTGACTTAATACTAGTTTCACTAATAATACCCATCTCATAAAAATTAATTAGAATAAATTACTGAATAAGATTAAACCATTTTGTGGAATACAAAACAAGAGATTTACTTGTAAAATAGTTTGCTTCATAAATGAGAACCACCGTTGCCAATAGAATTTTGTAAAATGTGCACGAAATTGGAAATTACTTTAACAAAGAAATCCAGTGGGATAACTTGAATTTCTTTTTCATGTCTGTTTTAAGCTGAGTGATCGTTCTTGGCTGTAATGTAAACTCGGTCCACTGAAATGGCTCAAAAGAATTTAGTACTAATATCCAGAGGTCTAGCTAGGCCCAGATTAATGTAAATTGCCCACGCGTGTTATCTATGTGGATTTGATTCTATTCTAATCCAGAGTCCCCAAAATGCAACTTTTCTGACCTTTTACTGTTTAAAATGGTGTTAGCGTCGTCGTAGCGGTTGCTGTGATACGGATTTTAAATTTGGAAATAAAATGAACGTGCAATATTAAAATGAAATCTTCACACGATTCTTATTCTGCACCTACGGTATCTATTATTCTGTGGATCTCAGTTGACGAAGGATGCATCATAAGCAAAAATATATAGTTGCGTAACAACACCTTTTCGAGGAACATAATTAAGTCGTTTTTAAAATCGACAAAAGCAAAATTACTCTTATGTTTTCTATTTCATAAAATGCACCGTTTTCAAGTAAAATCAAACTGTTTGAAGTCATGAACTTAATTAGAAAATCTTAAATGAAGTTTCGATATTGGTATGACTGGGAAATTAAATGTTTCTTGCAAAATTCAATCTTGGCGAATTGTATATCACACAGAGAGGAAATTTACTTTATTGAGTCAATTGCTGCCTGTATTACAGGTAACTATAATTCAGTCGAGCATACTGATGCTTACAAGTAGACACATTATAATAATTAGGTAACAACAATAGCAATAGCAGAACCAACAATATAATGTGTAACTAACATCACAGACACCTTTTATAAATTTTCGGGTAATTGCATAATTAAAGTCAAATAGTTAATGAATAATTTATCCAAACTAAACTCTAAAAGAGAACATCGACTAACTAATTACAAACAGTTGAAATGTCATAATCAAAGGTAGATATTTCTTGCCAAGCAGATATGGTAAATAACTAATTGAAGTAAATAAACAGCTGTATAAATAAACCCAAGTAGACAACGAATTCCCTGGCTCATTTTTAAATTTTTACTCTTTACTCAGAATATCAACAAAAAACAAAATCATGAGAAGCAATCTATTATCGACCTTATTCGTTTTAGTTCTGCATCTCTCGTCAAGTATATGGTCTTTCAATCTTTTTTCGAAATTATTGAAATCAAACCAAAAAATAAAATTTAAATCAAAATATAAGAGTCTTAAAATCAGTAAATATTTTATATTTTACAGGCCGGAAAGCCTCTCAGAATTAAAAACTTCCCCTCAACGCTAAAAAACGCTAATTATAATTAAATAAACTTTGAAATAACTTCCATTAAAAATAAAATACAATGATAAAATTAAAATCGACAGAAACTAAAATCCACTAAATGTTAGCACAATAACAATCAGGAGGATTACTGCACGTCAATCCAACCAATACTGCGCACTGCACTAGGTGTAAACACAGGGTAAGATTCTCTGCAGATATGCGGGAAGTCTAAAATCTAGCTAGCAAGTCTCCGAATGAAATTTAACGGAACTATGACTCTGTAAAAACGTCAAACCGTAAACTAATTAACAGGGTTCTAAGAGACTCGAAAGAAGTAAAATTCCCTGAATTTTTCTATTAAAGGAAGAGATCCCGGAAACGACTTAAACTATCGGAGGAATAGGGAAACAAAAATAAATAGCGAACTAGGGCTTTATCGCAAGCACGCCAAAGCAGAAAAACTATTTTTGAATAGAGAAAGACAAAAGGCCCGTAGAAAGTACAGCTTTCGAAACCAGACATAACTAAATGAAATGAAAAAGAGATTTGCTGCTGGAACTATCTCTCCGACAGCAAGATATGCACTAATGTGTAAATTACAGAGGAACAATAGAGACCTTTATCAATTCGAGCCGCAAAACATGTGCTCATTTCACAAAGAACTTGATTTAAAAAGAATTGCTACGTAAATTTTGAATTCTCAAATTACAATTAAATGGGTAAAATCAATGTTAAAAAAAATCTAGAAAACTGACAGATTGACTAAAAGAAATTACCTAACAGTAGCCTAGGAGTATGACAAAAGAAAATTAATCTAGTCTGGGTTAATTAGAATTTTAACCTAACAAAATAAAAATATTTTATTATCAAAAGTAAAGAAATTTTTAATCTTTTTTTAAATAAAATCGACCTTTTGTTAAAAATTAGATTTTTAGGAAATTATTAAGAAATTCCATTACCAAGACGTAATTAGACTTTTTATAAGAATAAGCTACTAACGAGATAGAAAACTTAGAATTACTACGTGTGAATGTAGTGAAGAATGTAGTGAATTCAGCTTATCAGAACAAAGATAACCAACAACAATTATGGTGTCTATTTAAAACACACTAAAAAACTGAAAAAGTATTTATATCGGGTGTGCTATTTTAACACAGAAGATAAACCAGCCTTCGAGAGTTGATTATTGAGAGATTATTAAAATAAAAAGCCACTTAACGACAAGTGATCTCTGCCTGTAGGGATATATACAGGGCGGAAAGATAACAGCCTGAATTATCCACAAGATTATTCAACTTTGGGCCTTGTAGCTTTGTGAAATTCTAGAAGATAGATGAGCTACAAAACTTTGCCAAGTTGTTTGTTCTCAAGAAGAGGGTTGGAATACTTAAAATCGGGGTTCTTTGGAAGTGATACGTAGTTTACAGTTATACTTATAGGGCGATGGTCGGAAAATAAATGTGCATTTAAGGTATCACACTGTAGGGATGTTAGCAAATTATGAGAGAAACTTAAATCTATTGCAAAGAGTTCATTAGACCTTGAATTCAAAAATATTTCTTTACCTGTAATGAGACGACACAAGCTCGCTTTGTCCATGAATCCTTCGACATACCTGCCTCTACGGTCTAAGCGCTTAGACTCCCATAAAAGGCTCTGCGCTTTAAAATCATCGACGAAGATGAAGTATCGAGGTTACGTACCTCCTAATTAAAATCAATTAGGTAAAGGTTACAAATATTTTGCCAACATTGTACCCTGCCTTAAAGGTATGCTGGCTAGGTCGCTAATGCGTTTGGTGGATGGTGGTGGTGCTGGATTAAGATTCCTGATTAAAAAGCTCAGTTTACCATAATGGTCGAGATAGCCGTTACAATTCCGTTGTACCATAGATTGATTCAGCAACATGGTTGGATGTGTAAGTTTATAAGTAGTTACGACGACGTTTTTCTGCTTTCCCTAAACTTACCATTTCTCCAGCTTTTTTCCTTTTTGTTGACGTACGTGTCACTAACAACAAAGTTATTAGACTTATATATATCCGCTTTTTAGCTGAGAAGCTGGTGTTAATGACACAGGAGACTGGGTTGCTATTTTGAGATACGCTGGCAGACGAAGATTTTAACTTAGAAGTAGCAAGAGTAATAGCGGATGGCAGAGGAATTGCTGTAGTAGATTTCCCCGCATTAATTGGCTCAGTAGAGTTTCTATCAATAGATAAAGGAGCAGTTATGCTAGGTTTTGGTGGAACACTCGGTTTTTGGACAATAGACAGTGCACTTTGGATAGCCTCTGCGATCATCGCAGACAAGATATCGGTTGTGGTGACAGAAGGGGGCTGTACCGTCGGCTTTTGTGCCACTCCAGCATTGTAAGTTTGCTGAGTGAGAAGGAAGGGAGTACGGGTACTTAATGGGTACAAGATAAATGGTCTGATGGGTATGAAGTAGAATGCGACTATAATTAGTGGTGGTATCTACAAAAGTTAACAGTCAAAGTCAACACTACAATTATTGAGGTCTTTGCATGTAGTAACTCCTTTGCAGAAATTAAGCGACCTGTGTGGGTAAATTTTAATTTTAATCTTAATTTTATCTAGAGTAGTTTCAGAGCCATCAGTTTTCCTTTCTTTCTTCGACGAAGGAAGCGGTTTATCCACAATAGTACATGAAGCTAGGTCATTACTTGCTGAAGACGATAGTAAATTGTTAAGTAGGGAAAGCGATTTAGGTGTTCCCTTTTTCACCACCATGAAGTTTTCAAAATTGTCAGAAGTACTCATGCTTGGTTCCACGAGCAGGGAAGAAATAAAAGTTGACCACCGGTTCACTAACGCAGAGCCATTCATCCCCTGGGCATGGTACGAATGACACCTGATTGCAGATATTTTTTTGAGGTCTACTCCTCCAGATGCGATGCACTTGCAAAAATTAGCCACCTTGTGCAGGATGTGACTCTTCGCTACGTGCATGCGGACTTGATCAGAGAGAAGCATTAAACCTCATCTGATCCTGGGCAAAAAAACGGAAGTAGAAGAAAAAGAGAAAAACATCAAAATTTTTGTTTTCTCATGATTGGAAGTTTTCTAATTTGGAAAGAACTTTCTAAAACCTTTTTGAAATAATACAATTTCAGATTCACCTGTTGTGCTTTTTTGTTTCTCTTGTTTTTCTTAATTGAAGACGCAAGTGGATGAAGGATTCATGTCACAAATAGTTTATTTTGAGAAAACAGCCTCTAAAGTTTTTTAAACAGTACTTTTTTATGTTACAAAAAAATAAAACAAATTAAGTGGGGTTTAATAGACTTTTATTATAGAATTTTAGTAACATATGAGAAAAAGAAAATCAAAACCAACTTTGGAACAGAAGTAAAAAAAAGTCACATATATCCTTTGTCAACTAAGAAAATTAAACATATTAGAATTGACAATAAATGAAATAAGGATTTATGTCTCGTTTTTATAAATTATTTTGGGCTTTATGTAGCCTTCCTTGTAGTTTTTCCGGTTTTTGGTTGAACGTTTTTATTTTCGAATATAATGTTTTCATAAAAATATTTGAACTCCTCGTCAACGTAGACTATTTGATCTTGTAAATTGGAAAGCTTTTCATCAGATATCTTATTTTTCTTTTCTTTAATATGGGTTAGAGAGTAATTCTCTGATGCAACTTTTTGGCATCCAGATTTCAAAATATTTACCTGTAAAAAAGGTGTGTGTTTATCTAAAGTATTTTTATACGAATATGATCCATATTTAGCAAGACGGACCCATTTGATACCATCTCGAAAAGGCACTGGTTCATGTAGAATATTTCTTTCCCGTTAATCAAATGAAGTTTTTCGGATATCTTGTCAATATTCTTAAAATGATGTTTCATATTAAATACTACAGAGTTTTTGACACTAGCAGATCTTATGATTGTTCTGTACGTTTCCGGGGTATAAATATTTTCATACTTTCGTGATACTTTTTCAATACGGCCAAAGTCTCCATCCGACTCCATATATGAATGGCTGGCCTACTTCTGAAAATTTATGATCGATACTTAGCAAATATCCTTTAAAAATGAAATACTGATAAAGTGTAATCAGATTAAAGTTCTTGTTTTGCCCACTGCAGAAATATGACCATATGATGAGATGTTTAATACTGTTTTGTCTAGCAGCACTAAATAGCTGAATGAATGTATGAAGGCAGCTACCTATCTCTAAGCTACCTTTGGTAGCAATGTTTTCCGTCCATATAAAAAAAATGCTTGATGCCCAGATTTTGATACTGTGTGTATATACCGAAGTTATACAACCAGAGTTGCCTCAAATAGAACGCTTTGGACGTAGACAATTTTGGCAAAGGCAATGTCTGTTGTAAATCCATTGTGAGATAAGTTGTATTATCGTTTGTTTGAACAAAGTTTCTATCTCTTCTTTGTTGTTCAAATGCATACTTGTAGTTCTCTTTATGCTCAATATCATCTAAACCAGCATCACAAGTACTGCAGGTATCGCTTTTAGGTTGCCCGAAGGACAGATTAAAACGGGTTGAAAAAATATTGTTGTAACTACATTTTTTTATAAAGTACTTTTCTGGAAGGTTTTGCTCCTTGCACCAATCAATACATAAATGGTACATTTTTGTTAAGTTTATAAAAGGTGATAAGTACTTTTTGTTTAAATTTCTATTTCTCGAATAATGAGATTGGTCTGCAGGAAACTTCAATGTGAGTGACAACACAGTTTATCACTTCATTTGGAATTTTGCGTGGCCTGTTCTGGTGAACACTTCGCTTATCAGGGGATGGTGCCGATAAACCACTTTTAAGTTTATTCTGAATGAGCTGAATGTTTTTGAAGGTAATTTGGTAGAGTGAACACATTGCAGTTTTACAAACTTTCAAAACTTTTTGATTGTATGTAACTGTATACTTAAACGAGAATGATTTTGGTTTTTTAATGTTTTTTCGATGACGTTGGACAGGTTGAATGAAAATGCTTTTAAAGAGAAGTTCATTTTTTGAGTTTTGATCTAGCTGGTAAAATCTTTTAAATATTGTTGTTCTTGCTTCTTCGTTGCAGTTGAAAGGGCAGTTTTCTTTTTGGCATAAGAAACCCAGTTCAACTTTTTTTGACGGAACTAGCTTTCCTTTTTGGTTAATATAGCTTTCTCCTTTTTGTCTAGTCTTTGCTGCTTTGTATCTTTTCCAATTGTCTAAGTTCTTCGTGGCTTCCTAGATGTTTTTTCAGGCAGCTGGAATATCTTCTTTTAAACTTTTTCGATCATTGCATTATTATTTTTAGTAATCAGTGTTTAATTTACATCTTCACTATTGATGATTTTACTTCCTTTATCTTTATTTTCCAGCGTTTTTAATGTCTTTATCTTGTCTTCGATGTTTTCAACGTCATTATGAATTATCTTTCTTGACTTTGTTGATAGGAACCTTTTCTGGATTGCAGTTCCTTTGTATAGTCCAAGTCGCTGTCGTCAGAGGTCTCATCTGAAATATCTGGTACATAATCATCTGAAGAACCGTTGTCAGATCAATCTAAAAAGAAACAAAATAAAAACCTCTTCAAGTTTTCAATTGGACCAGCAAAACTTACCTAAATGTGCCTGTTCTACAGGATTAATTGTATTATCCTTTTTACTTATTATCATACTTTCTTTATCATTATTTCCCGGCGTTTGTAAAGCTACCTGGTCTTCGAAGTTTTCCAGGTCATTCTTTATTTTCTTTTTATTTGATACACTAGCCCTTAGAATATTTGACTTGAGAGATAGGGGTCTTTTTCTAGATTTTAATAGCTCTGCATAATCAGAATCAGTATTGTCAGAAGTCTCATCTGAGCCGTCTAAAACAACAATAACAAAATATGTACCTCATCAAGTTTTCATTTCAACTATCGCAACTTACCATAGGAACTTTGTTTTACAGGGGTGTATTAACTTTGCTAATAAACCTTTCTAGAGAATTATTATTGTCACTCTTGGCTGGGCTCCTGCTGTCATTTGAACTATTGGGACCTAAAAACGAAAGAAAGACACTGTTAAAAGAAAATACCTGTTTGCAAGTTTAAGATAAATTTATCATTTTGCTTTCTGTACTAAACGGTGAAAAACCACCGCAAAACTTAAACGTGAATAAAACGCAATAATATTTTTTTGGTTATATTTTAAATAAAAGCAGCTACAACTTTTATACTTACCCTTATTAGTCTGTTCTTTTGCACGTTTTAAAATTAGCATGCTTCTTGCCGACATATTAGCTCTATTTTTTACTTGCGCTGCACACATTTAAGTCTTCTATCGAGTAAAAACTATAAAAATGTAGAGCACAAAACCATCAGTACTGATACATTTCTAACCTAACATTGTGGTGCTATGTTCATTTTGTTAATATTTTTACAGGTTTCTAACTAATTTACAATGGATAAAGGATTCATGTAGCAATAATTTGAAATGTTAGTGAATAAGGGATCTATGATCAGAAATCAAGCGTACATAAATCTTTTATCAATTAAGTTTTGTTAAAATTAGATTAACATAGATTCTTTATCATCCCGTAACTTTTTAATTTTATATAATAGAACTACGAAACTGACCCCAAAAAATTTTTGGGTACATAAAACCTTTATTCACCAAAAAATCTCAATTTTTTAAAAAATGTTACATGAATCCTTTATCCACTTGCATCTTCAATCTAAAGGTTAGTTTCTAATTTCTAACTTGCATATACAGGAAGTCCCAACGATCTGTGTTTGGAAAATATCATAAATGCTTATTACGGCAATATAGTATTATTCGGGTTTAAATTCTCTTCTTTGAGTTCCTTGAACCGACATATTTTTATAAAGACAAATCTAATGATAAACAACCTGTAAGTCATCCTTTAATTGCTTTTTTGTTTCGTTCACCCTTTTGTTTTTTTTGCTGTTATTGATCGTGGTTTTCCTGATTACTACCTTTATTATTTTGTCATTAACTTGTTTACCTCGTCAATAATTTTTTTAAGCTATATTTCTGTGTTTGTAACTGAAGTTATTATACCTATAACTTTTTTCGTTTGGGGTTGAACCGATGATTTCTAAACACCAATATATTATTTAGTAATTGAAGTGCGGTAAAAATAAAAACATTTTTTTAAGGATAAAGCAGAGAGAAAGTATATTAGTAAATATTTCGAATGTGTAAATTAATAGGACGATAAAAACAGTAATTATCAATACAAACAGGAATTAATTACCTTCTAACTTAAATATGAGCTCCGATAACTTATAATTTAAATTTAGGGTTGTTTAACGTTACCCCACCATGCATAAATAATCTGAACGCCTATATTTTCAACTATTATGCTATTGATGGCGGGCGTCTAGTTTATTTATATACGGAAGAAGGATGAGGAAACCGATTTGTGATAATCCAATTTTAAAAAGATTGAGATTACCAAGACTCGAAAATCGGGTTAACATAATTTTCTAAGCTTTCTGTATTTTAACGTTTATTAGTTTCTCTTTTATGTTCGTAGAATTTAATTTTTAAAATTTTTAATATAAGCTTGTTCCTTGGATATTCAATCTAATACTTGATAATAGCAAAAATAAGGTTGGGAATTTAATTTAAATTATCTCCTACTAGATGAAAATTCATTTTACTTTACAATTTCCGATTTCTCATGGGAACGAGTTGATGCAACATGTGGTTTATTCTGTTTCAGAGAGGGTGTCACTTCCTATTTTCATCGCCGGTGCATTCGTGGTTATGAAGAGCACTCCGATTCTGCGGCTTCAACGGTAGTGGTTTAGTAAACGTGTATTGTACGTGTTCATTGTTATTTAAATCAAATTTGTGCTTGAATACTTTAGTGCTTACAATATATACAATAATAGTAGTTAGTGTTTACTATTAAAATGACAGAGGAGGAAAGTGTTGAAGTGAATCCGGAACAGTTGAAAATAGCGACGATTCTAATAGAAAAGGAACGTGAATGTAATTCTACCCTTAACGCAAGCTCTGGATTACAAGGTAAGTTCTGTTCTGTTATGAATAGTAAATAAGATTAAATACTATCAAACACGAAAAAAAATTGGTGAAAAATTGAACAAAGAGAAATTGCAAAATAGTTTTTTT